>WPIO01000004.1:5217500-5220000 GCA_009760855.2 Cristatella mucedo | reverse complement strand
CTGCAAAGGCAGCATACGGCTCCGATAAAGATAAAGCCGGATAAAGCCGGACTCGGCAGCGGGCAGCCGGTCACAGCCGGTCACAAGACTAGCAGCAGCTTCCTGCGACGTTCAGCTGTGGCCAGAGACCGCCTGCGCCCAGAGAACTCAAATGACAAAAGTGCCATTCTTTCTCCAGACCGAGATTGTTAGCAAGT
The DNA here is from genome assembly GCA_009760855.2 of Cristatella mucedo. Lineage (NCBI taxonomy): Eukaryota > Metazoa > Bryozoa > Phylactolaemata > Cristatellidae > Cristatella > Cristatella mucedo. The sequence continues at coordinate 5,219,803 of WPIO01000004.1, read as the reverse complement.
GGTCACCGCCGCCGACTCTAGCGGGCAAGGCACTTTCGGAGCTTGACCCCTCCCAATCCCAAACTAAATCGCACCGTGTCGTGGGAAAGTCGGAAGCGATATTGGGACAGAGGAATTTCAACTCGGTGGTAACACTAGGCTGGCCCATAACTTGAAGGTTGGTCTCTTCGTCAGTAGGCATCAATCAGGAAGCCATCCTAGTGCACAGGGTTTACAGGCCCAGCAGTTGAGGTGCTCGCCCGGGGTACCGAGGTTTGATCGATGACGTAGCCTCGAGGCTTCACGTGAAGTGCCTGAATAGAGATTGAGTTCTCTTGGGCACTATACAAATTATGCTCAGCTCTTCTGCCACCACCTAAATGAGCCTGTTGAATCAGTTGACCCTTACTTTTACTTTTACTAGACTGTGTGAAGTACACAGCTAAAGCACGCGAACGCTTACAAAATCCTAGAGAACCAGTGCTAGCACGAGAGAGCGAGTGACCGCGAGCGCTAGCAGTCGTCGCCGGCTTCCGCTCGAGAGGGCTTGCCCTCCACCACCCACCACCAGCCCGGGCCAAGGGTCACCAGTCAGGGTCGCGGTCTCGCGGCTTACCAGCTGCTGCAGCTGAGTCGCAGAGCTACGCGGAGGCGTTGAGCTCACTGTGTAGCGCGACACGACGGGTCGCTGCTTCTGCTGGAAGTTGGACAGCGGCACGCTCGGCTGCGACTCGATGGCCAGCACCTCGTAGTCAGGTATGGAGTGTGTGCCAAGCCCGAGCCGGTCGAACGTGATCCGGTACGTGTTGGTCAGCGTATCTAGCGCCTCGACGCTGCCCGTGAACAGGCCGTCCTGGGGCATGCGCAGCCGAGCTAGCAAAGAAACGCCACAGCCACCGAGGCTGCGTCATCGATGTGCCACAGATGCCACGAGCTCAGCAAATAGGCAGAAAGAGAGGAAGGATGTGAGAAACAGAGTGAGACAGAAAGACAAAGACAGAGGGTCAGAGAGGGAGAGAGGAGACAGAGTAGGGAAGTGAGAGAGATTAGGCAGAGACAGAGGGACAGAGAGACAGAGAGAGAGAGAGAGAGAGAGAGAGAGAGAGAGAAAGAGAGAGAGAGAGAGGGGGGAGACAGAATAGGAAGAGAGAGAGAAAGAGAGACAGAGAGAGACACAGAGAGAGAGACAGAGAGACAGAGACAGGCAGAAGGAGATTAAAGCAATCGAAGCGTGAGGTGCGCACGAGCACCCGTGCGCCTTGCACGACCTACCCGTCACCTTGGTTCCAATGACCAGAGGCAGCGGTATCTGAGGCGGCAGGTCCTTGAACTCGGCAGGCGTCAGCTCGGAGACCTTGCGCTGCTGCAACAGGCGTATCTTCTGCCGCTTCTGTTCCAGAGCTCTCCGCTCCTCGGCGAAAAACGCCGCCGAGCACCTGCCGACGTCAGCAGACACGTCTGATGTCACACGAAGCAGCCGACACCACAGTGGCACAAGGCGCAGCGGTGGGGGAAGCGCAGGTGCAGTACGGCTGGCCACAGTGGCTAGCCTGCATCGTCTCCGTATGTACCTCCGTGGCTTGCCCATAAAACGCCGGATCTTACACCACTCGACCTGGCGCAGGCAGCAGTGGCTCTTTAGCGTCGGAAAGGAATCGCGAAGCACCAGCTGGAAGTCGTTGTCACCGCAGAACAGCGCCCTGAAATCGAGGACGCAGGAGCAGTGCTTGCACAGCCACAGGCAAGCACATCGAATCATACGAGGCAGCAGGAGGGGGGCAACAATCTCCCCCCCCCCCTTCCACACCATCAAGCAGTCATCGCGCTCCTAACTGCGGAAATAGCCAACGCGATCGGTTCGTAGCCCCAAGACCAAAACACGAGCACGGTCAACGAGCACGGCTCCCGACCACGATTGTGGGCTCGAGTCTTAATGCAGGCAATTCTTTATTGCCCACATCAAGCAGGTGAAACCCACTGCAGCTCGTCTGCACTGCACATCTGGCAGCATGGGTAGCCAGGAAGCGCCCAGGTGCGCCATGGCAGGGGGGATATGTATATATGTATGGGATATGTACACGCTGGGGGATATATATATATATATATATATATATACAGCATGTAATATATATATATATATATAGCATATATAATATATATATACACATACATACAGCCTATATACATATACATATATATATATATATATATATATTAGCTGATTTATCAGCCTTAGTTGTATAGCAGCAGAAGAGCCTTCACGGCTATCACCACTGCTTGTAGTTGGCAGTACAGCAGAGGTTCTCAACCTTCTTAATGCAGCG
>WPIO01000004.1:5137500-5215000 GCA_009760855.2 Cristatella mucedo | reverse complement strand
GGCAGACGGCTCAAACGTCTCAAAAGGTAACCCGAACTGGGCCAGCGCCTTCGTGCACGCCCACGGTTGGGAGCCGCTGGCCTGAGGGCTGCTGATCAAGCGGTGCCTCAGGCGGCGAAGCCACCGGCAGCATCGCTCGGCATCAGACAGACATCAGGCATCGACAGACATCGCTCGGCGCTATCTGTCGTCGCGACAAACGAGCAGGAATCGCAGCTCCCTAAGCTTAGGCTGCGTGCGCCCTTCCTCCCGTCCTTCCTAAGCTGCGTGCGCCCTTCCTCCCGATGCCTCTCTGGCTGGTGAGCCACTGTCCGGCTCGAATGGTCCAGGCCGAAGCTACTATGCTCGGAAGCCGAGACCGCGGCTAGCAAGCGCCGGCACAAAAGGGGCGGCAAAGCGTTCGAGGAGCACGAAAATCAGTGGCGGCCCCTCCCCCCCCCCCCCCTCCCCTCCGTGCGAAATGCTGAAGGAGGCCACCGATGCGACGACTGGACGTGTTTCCAGCAGCATTCCCAGCAACTGGCGACGAATGACGACAAGCGGACCGTGACAGGCGGGCAGGGCAGGTGCCGTGCAAAGCAGCCTCGAGCCAAAGCAGCAGCAGCCTCCTGCTGTTCCTCCAGCTACTCCAGCCTCAGGTGTCAGACCCGACCTGATTGCTTCGGGGGCGAGGCAGGCAGGCAGGCAGGCACAAGCTGAATGTGCTGTGCTCTACTCCGCGCGGTGGCGCAGCGCTTGCCCGCAGCCGAGCACAAAAGCGCCGGCGCAAGCCCCTGCCTGAAATCAGACCACAGATGAAGCACAGCGACCCAAGCTAGGCCATTTCATCTACGGCATAGATCATCCGCGACGTGCTAAGAGTTATAATAATACTAAAACAGCTACATGCAGAGCCCTAAGAGAAAAAATCTCTTTCCAGGCACTTCGGTATGCTAGAAAGGGAGCAAGAGTCAACAGAATCAGTGCGTGGCTGATCATCAGAACAGAATCAGTGCGTGGCGCGCACAATTTCGACACTCAAAAGCAGCAGGAGGACAACTCGTGCAAACGAAGCACATGAGCTCTGAGGAGGAGCCTGTGCTTCTATTTTATTTCACTAATAATAATACATATGTATAGCACCCTCAAATAACTTATTCTCTTTCTAAGCACTACATTTGCTGCAAAGGAAGCATGATCGAAAGGTTAGTGGTAGCATGCACAATGTAAACAAGCATGACATGCACAGGGTCAACATGCAAATATGGCTAGTGGCAGCATGCACAGTGTCAGCATGCACAAGCATACAAAGGACGAATAACATGGACCCATTAAATTCTGCGACAGATATATGCATTTTTAGTTTCTTTTAAATGTTGTCAAGTCAGGGAAAGACGTGTCATCAGTCGGGAGTGGGTTCCAGGCTTTAGAACATACGAACTAAAGGCACGGACTCCAAAGGATTTGAGTTTCGAAGGAGGTATAGGTAAACGATTAGATTCCGAAAAGCAGGTGGTACGATGACTAGCCTGGTGGGGAGTAGATCTTGTAGGTAGGCTGGAGCCAAATAATGAAGGGACCAAAAAGTGAGTGGCAGAACCTTAAAGTCGGTTATTTGCTGCTTGATTAATTGGGAGCCAGTGCAGATAGCTGCAGACTGCTATGAGCATCAGTTCTAGAGAGATGGAAAATGCTTTGTAAAATAAAAAATGCTCCATTATGCAGAGATCTAAATATGTAACAGAAATGCGAAAAGCAGAGCTGAAAATATCCAAATGTCACACTCCTTGAAAGTTACGTGCGAGCATACCTCGTGAAGCACCAAATATTCCACTAAAATGGCTCATGACATCTGAGAAAACCAAGAATCAGTCTTCCATTGCGATCTGGCTATATCGAGGTGCAATACAAATTACTCATTCAATTATTATTATTATTATTATTATTATTACTACCATTATTCCAACCTCGAGATACGTGCTACCTACAGAGGTTGCAAGTGCTACAGAGCAACGATGGAGCTCTATATTATTCAACTGCACCGTGCGTCGAGAACTCGGCCACTCCGGCCGCTCGGTCGCTTTGGTGCACACAGCGAACTTATAAATAAATAAATAATTCATTCATTCAGAGCCCACGACCTCAGTTACACCTTGGTCGGGGCGAGCACCTTAACCGCTAGACCAAACCAGCTCGGCGACTTATCGTGCAGATAGAAGCATTCACTGAAACCGAAACCCAGCGCAGCGGCGAGACAGCGCTCGAGAGAGAGAGAGAAGGACACGAGCGGGGCACGGCCACAACGGGCTGTTTCACTAAAAGACCAATTTAGTCGAGGCCGGCCAAAGGTTATCGTCGCCCAAACCACACCCTAGCAACCTTGATATTAGGTCCTGGTCCTGAAGGGTAAGTTTGAGGTCGACGCTGCCTTAGCCGGAGCACGAATCCGACAAAACGAATGTCGAAGCGATGGGCGATGACTCAAACAGTACGTCAGCCAGCTGCGCGCTGACTCCTCCGCCGCGACCCGAATGGCCGATACCAACGCTAACAGCTGGGCCAAAAGTGAAGCAGCGTCAGGTTCGGTCACCGTCCAGCAACAACGGCAGCGCACTACAAGGTTGTGCATCGTACTGGCCGCGTTCAGCGGAAGCAGCGCACCTTTACGCGCCTCTTTTTTGCGCAGCGGACGTCGGAACGACGAACGGAGACCACCCCCTCCCCCCACCCCGCCGCCGACAACATCAAACAGGAATGCTGCGCAGCAAGCGCGGCACCGCGCGCCTGCCGCCGACGCCTGAGCCACACGCCGATATACCTACGAAGCATACACCCGTCGCTAAATATCAGCCTAGAGCTGCGTGCGGTCTACTTTGCTGCAAGGTCAAGCAGGAAACGGTCTGCCGCCAGGAGACCCCCGAGGCAGGGCGAGAGCCCAAAAACGCGCGCACAAGCCGGAAGAGAAGAACGCACGCTCATTATCTTATTTAAACTCGGCACTTCCCAACTCGAGCGCGCAGCGCCTGCTGCAGAAGGGCGCGAGTAAAATGAGAGAGGCGGATACGCTACCTTCGATAGCATCTTCGGCCATGTTGAACGCGCCTCTTTTTCAAACAGCCTCTGCTACGCCCCTGGCCCGACTGCCGTCGGCGTGCAGTCCGCTTCCCGGTTCGTACTCAGATACTGCGCTGCCTTCAGGCTGTGGCGGGCCCGAAAACCGTACCAGCGAACGCCGCCTTCACTCTGCGCGCGCATAAACCGTTGACCCTGGGTCACACGCGAGCGAACCTGACGGGAGCGTGCAAATGGCGGGAGATGCGAGCGAACCTGCGGCTTGCCTGAATGTAGCGTAATGGATTATCCGCGTTGGTAATGCTCCCTTCAGCTCCCATAACCAGGTAATAATCTGTAATGCTCCCTTCAGCTCCTATGCATCTAAAGTCCGAAAACCTCTATCAACTTACATCAAGACCTCCCGTGACTTGAAAAATTTAAAGCCAAACAGAAACCGCCTGTTCCTCAGACCATTCGTTTCGTCCATGTGAACCTTGTCCTGTGTGCAAATGCTTGCTGCAACTGTGCACGCTATTATGATCAATCTTTTTATTTTCCTCTTTTTCACTATACGCGTCTGGAAAGAGATTTGGCCCTCTTAAGGGTTTAATATTGTTGTTATTATTATTATTATCAGTAATGACACCAAACGTCGCCTCGCGATGGAGCAGAACTAGCAAAGAGACTCTGCCCGAGTAAAAAATTCCTGAGAATTTTGAGTGCAGTATCAATCGGTTAGCTCTAAACCTGAATGGAATTTGCATGAGTATAATAAGCGGGTAGCTGTCTGTCTTTACTACTTCTGGTGCCTTTTGTGAGGAGCGGAAGAATGGAGACCGGACGGAAATAATTTTAGTTCTTCTAGTCAACGTTTTTCTGCCGCGTTGGTTTGGCCCAGTGGTTAAGGTGCTCGCCCCGACCATGTTCTGGCTGAGGTCCTTGGCTCGAGTCCCGTGGCATATGTGAAGCACCTGAATCGAGATTAAGTTCTCTTAGGGCGCCGTACAGATGAATTAGAAAATTATGAATGGCGCTGTGGCGGCCTTATTGAGGAATGTGGGTATATAACTCGAGGCTCACGTGTATTTATCATGTGTTCTGCCACGTTTCCTTTTGTGGCAGAGAACAGCAAGATTTAGGCATCTCACGGGGGAGAAGTGTCTAGAGCAGTAGTTCTCAACCTTCCTAATGCCGCGACCCTTAAATACAGTTCCTCATGCTGTGGCGACCACCGGCCGCAAAATTATTGTGTGCAAAATGTGGACATGCGCGTTTTCCACGTGTGCCACGGGCCTCGAGCCCACGACCTCGGCCAGGCCTTGATCGGGGTGAACACCTTAACCATTGGGCCAAACATTTCATAAATTAAATTCCTGCTCGTTTTATTAGGCTAAGTTTTCATTTTTCTTCGTGTACAGATTCTTCTCCATTAACTAAGAGCTAAAAGTTCGGCACTCAGCGGGGTGGGCTCTTTAGCTAAGTCAGCAGACACTCAGGCCCACCCTCCGGAGCAAAGCTGGAGTTTTCCGTGAGTTTTCACGGGCGCATGCTAATTGCCGCGTAACAACCGCGGTTTCCGCCCGCTGTTGAGGACCGACGAATCGTCGTCAGCAGATGAATTTGGGGATGAAACAAAAAAAAAAGGAGCGCAGCACGACGCGAAAGCGCGACGCTATCGGCGACATCGTGACGACAAGTGAGCAACGAAGTCGAAGCCGCTCGCTGTCTCGCTGCCGAAGCTCAACAGAGACGTCAAAAATCGATAAAAAAAATGTACAACGAGAAGAGATTAAAGAAGCCAGGAAGGAGCTTCGCATGCTGTCAACTCTCAGCGAACGCCACACTCACGACAAGGTTGAGTGCAAAAGCAAACTGAAGGAAGGCAAGACGCGAGTACTTGACGACGCAGGTCGCGCGATACGGAGGTCCTTACCTGAGGAGTAGGAGGAGCCCGGCCTAATCGGCAGGGCCAGGCTTACCAGCTAGGCCAGCGAACACTCAGGCACACTGCATTGTACTTGCAACTGCATTGTAATGCAGCACTGAAATTTCCAGTAATTTTACACGGGAATAAACTAGTATTTCAATAACTTCGAACGGCTTACATTGTTGGCGCGAGTGCTTCGCACAGGAGACGCGGTCGTTCTCCAGCGAGGACGCGGGCTCACAAACAAAAAGATGCTGTGCTCGCCTTTTTAATGACCACGACGATACAAGTTGTGGACTCGAGCCCCGCGGCATACGCGAAGCGCCTGAGTTATCTGAGGGCACCATACGAGTGTATTACATTCTTATGGGGCTGCGAGTGCACTCAGGTACGCGTGAGAGCGGCCGGACCCGGAAAACGCTGCGAGGAACACTTAGTCTTTCGATTCTGTTTGTGTGTTATGAAGTCGAGGGTGTCCTGACATCATTCGGGAGCAACTGCACAACACTTTTGGCATTTGAGGATTATTTTAGGTCACATTCATTCATTTTAGCAAGGCTAAGTCCAAATGGCATAGAGAGAAATTTTCGAATCCACAGATCATTGACCTGTATGTGTTAATGTTCACTGATCGATCGCCTCCTTAACCGCTCACAAACGAGGACAATGCCCTGCGATCCGATGGCGACTTACCAGCACGTCTCTCATAATCCTTCGTAGTTAATATGGAAATGATTAGGGATATCATCTCCTCACTGCCATCCATGCCGGACTGCAAACAGAAAACAGTGGTTGTATGGCCACTCATTCAAAAGCCGATCCTGGATCATGCGAACCTATGAAACTTTCGCCGAGTCTCTCTCTCTCTCTTCTGCCATTCATAACCAAGACAATTGAATGAGCGTAGACTCAGCAGCTGAAAGATTACACAAGTTCATCTAAGTACACTAAGGATTTAGGGCTAACCGTTCCACTGAAACTGCTCTGCTGCGGGTTTACAGCGACCATCTGAACTAAACTGATCAGAATACGGTCCCACTGCTTGTTCTCCTAGATCTCACAGCAGTGTTTGATACAACTGATCGCCGTATTCTTCTGCAGTTCCAATCGACACGCTTTAAGTATCACAGGCGAAGTGCTAAACTGGGCCCTACCTCTTGTGAGAGATATGAGTTAAGGTGCAAATGGCTGCCTGTCATCCGGGGAGTAGGGCCTTTCTTTTCACTATCTATACTCTCCCTCAGGTCGACGCCATTGCAAAATGCAATGCTAATGATCACCAAGTCCTTCTTGAGAGCCTCTCATCTTGTCTTGAGCTGGCACTGCATTCAATCCTCCAGGTCCTATCACAGTGGGAGACTCCAGCGTAATGACATGGATGGACAAATGGACAATGGACATAATAATGGATGATGGACAAAAATAATCATCCGAGGAACTTCTAAAAGGTGGGGTACCTCAGGGCTCCGTGCTTGGTCCTATTCTTTTCACTGTTTATACTCTCCCTCTTGCTGATGTGATTGCCAAGCACAATCTGGGCTTTCGCTTCTCAGCGGATGACACTCAGTTATGCCTTTGCTTTGATCCCTCCCAGCCCTTCAGCACGTCGAATTCTCTAAACTTCGTTTCTGCAGGTATTGATGACATCCGCACATGGATGGCAGCAAATTTTCTTAAATTGAATGATGATAAAAACAACTTACTAGTACAATTTAGTAGTTATGGGCAAACCAAATGCGATTCAGAAATTGAAAAGGCTGACGCTTAACATCGGGTCTGCCAGCATATCTCCTGTTGAATCTGCACTAAATCTGGCTGTCATGTTCCAAATTGACCTTTCATTAGACGACCACATCAGCGCCACAGTCAAATCTGCCTATTTTCAGCTACATAAAAATTTAAAATTCGGGCTTGTTTAGACAGGGATGCCACATCTTTTACTCCATGCATTTGTGACACCCCGTCTTGATTTCTGTAGCTCACTGCTTGCCGGTCTACCGGCCTATGCAATCAGGCGCATACAGCTGGTGCAAAACTCTGCAGCTAGGCTTGTCTGTCGTGAGCGTCGCAGTTGCCACATCACACCACTTCTCGCCAACCTACACTGGCTCCCACTCAAGCAGCTCATTGACTTAAAGGTTTTGTCACTCACTTTCAAGTCCTTTAATTCTTTGGTTCTAGCTTACTTACTAGATCTACTGCCCTACCAGGCCAAGCATCGTATCACCCACTTTTCGGAATCTAACTGTTTACCTATACCTCGTACAAGCCTCAAATCTTTTGGAGACTGTGCCTTTAGTTCGTACGCCCCAAAAGGATGAAACTCGCTTCCGGCTTGCGTCACGACATCTTCTGACTTGACCAATTTTAAAAAGAAACTACAAACGCCCCTGTGTATCGCAGCAGTAAGTGGGTCCCTGTGATTCACCATTATGTGCTTATGCGTTCCGACATTGTGCACGCTGCCACTAACCATACATACTTGCTTGCTGACTCACCCCTAAGCGTGTTATTCTTGTTGTTTAATGAGCGTGCTACCATCAACCATTCGATTGTGCTTCCTTTGCAGCAAATGTAATGTGCCTAGAAAGAGATTGAGTTCTCCGAGGGCGCTTTATTAAATGTACTATTATTATTATCTTAGCTTTCATTTGGATCGTTGCCAAATTCGCTGCCTGTTCGACAGGACGCAGCAAAACTCTCGAACGAGCTTGTGACGTAGCATCTAGATAACTGCAACTCTCACTATTCAGAACTCCCCGCATGAGCCCTTAATCGTCTGCAACTGGTGCAAGATTCAGCTGCTCGTCCAATCTGTGTGAGCTTCACTGACTCACCGTCAAGCACCGAATCGACTTTCTGAAGCTCCCCTGTCTGTCCTGCATGTTGCTTATGCAAATAATGATAATGTATTTGCTATAGCACCCTCAGAGAACTCAATCTCTTTTTAGGCCCTTTACAGACGTTGTATCCCCCTATTTTTTCTCCTGCAGACCAACTTAGTCCGGCTATAACACAGATTTTTAGTGCTTCATTGGATTATGGGGTTATTCCAAAGGCTTTGAAATCGGCCCATCATAAATCTTAAAAGCTACTTAGTTCTGTCTAGGTCGGATTACTGTACTTCCATTGTAGTTGGATTATTGGAAAACGCCATTAAGCCTCTGCAGTTGGTGGTGAATATGGGTACAAGGCAAGTCAACAAATCCCAGAGGTCCAGCTGTGTATCTCCTTTGCTGAAGTAGCTGAGATGCCTTCCGGTTGATCAACGGAAACAGCCAGATTCTCGCTGTGATCCATAAGGCCCGCCTTGGCTTGGCTCTTTCAAACCAAGTGGCAATGCTGGGCTAGTTTCACCTTCACAGTGCCCTCAGGTGCTGTATAGACTATGCATTACCTTTTCAATTCTTTTGCTTGATGGCAGGGGGCGAGCGAAGGGTTTTCTATGAAGCTACTGCAGTGTATGGAAGCAACTCCCGCAATTCTTACTGTGCCTCTCTCAGGCTAGGCATCGTACCGCCGGCTTTTTTGACTCGTATTATTTAGCCTACCTCGAACGAACCTCAAATCCTTTGGAGACCGGAAATTTTCGGAGGTATGCTCAAAAAGCCTGAAACTCACTCCCTGCTGACGTTGCGACATCCCCTGATTTAACGACATTTAAAACGAATCTAAAAGCGCATCAGTTTTTTATCGCATTAGGTGGGGCCATGTGATTCGTCCTTTATGCTTAACCCGCGCTAACACTTTGCACGCCACCACTAACCATATTTGCCTTTTGACGCAATGCGTTCTAAAAATAGTATGCTTGCTGAAATCTGAATGTTATCACTAAATATTTGTTATCATGCTTTTTTAAAGTACATTTAAAGTGCCTAGAAATAGATTGAGTTCTCTGAGAGTGCAATAAAATGTGTCGTTATTATAATAATTGCTCTACTTATTACGCAAGGACATCTGCTTTCCTGCTGCCAACTGTAAAACGTCGTTTCCAGCTGTTTTGATCTACTACTTCTACGCTATTCACTTCCTTGACTGCCCTGCTGACCCAGCTATGCTTCTCACTTGCTCTTTGTTGCGTGAGATGAAGTCTGTTGGTTACAAGACGGTTACATCGAAAGCCGCTCTCAGGCTTTAGTCGAGCTCTGGAAACATCTCCAGCGTAGCACCAAATTAGTCCTTCGGATTCTGTGGAGTTGCAGATGGAGAAACAGTGCATCCATGCAGTTCAGCCGTCGCTCGCCACTTCGCGCTTTAATTTTCGCGGCTTAATAATAATAATAATAATAATTATAATAATGTACTTGATAAAGCGCCCTCAGAGAACTTAATCTCTTTCTAGGCGCTTTGCATTTGCTGCAAAGGGAAATACAATTGAATGGTAAGTAAAATCATGCTTGAAAAACAAACAAAATGAATAACATGGTTAGGAGTGACATGCACAGGGTCAGCATGCAAATGTGGTTAGTGGCAGCATGCACAGTGTCAGCACGCATGAACACGTGAAGGACAAATCACAGGGACCCACTAAATGCTGTCCTAAATAGGTGTTTTTAAGTTCCTTTTAAATGTTGTCAGGTCAGGGGATGTTCTGACGCAGGTCGGGAGGGAGTTCCAGCCTTTGGGAGCATACGAACTAAATGCACGGTCTCCAAAGGATTAAAGGTTTGTACGAGGTATTTCCAGACTGTTGGATTCCGAAAAGCGGGTGGTACGATGCTTGGCCTGATGGGGGAGTAAATCTGAAAAATAGGCTGGAGCCGTAGAATAAAGGGACCTAAAAGTGAGCGACAAAACCTTGAAGTCAATCCGTTGCTTGACTGGTAGCCAGTGCAGGTCGGCGAGAAGTGGAGTAATGTGGCAACTGCGACGCTCACGACAGAGAAGCCTAGCTGCAGAGTTTTGCACCAGCTCCAATCACCTGATCGCACATGCTGGTAGGCCAGTAAGCAGTGAGTTGCAGAAGTCGAGACGAGATGTCACGAATGCATGGACCAACTTGGACGTGGTATCCTTATCTGGACAAATCCGAATTTTAGCAATGTTATGAAGCTGAAATTAGGCGGATTTGACTGTGGAGCTGATATGGTCGTCTAACGAGAGGTCGCTTTGGAATATGACACCTAGATTTCGAGCAGATTCGACAGGAGATATGCTGGCAGAGCCAATTTTGAGAGACAGCCTTTCCAATCTCTGAATCACACTGGGTTTGCCCATAACTGGTAAGTTAGTTTTGTCATCGTTTAGTTTTAGAAAATTTGCTGCCATCCATGTGCGGATGTCATCAATACATGCAGCAAGTGAGTTGAGAGGATTTGAGGTGCTCGAAGGCTGGGAGGGATCAAAGCAAAGGTACAACTGAGTGTCATCCACATAGAAGTGAAAGCCTAGATTGTACTTGGCAATCACATCGGCAAGAGGGAGAGTATAAACCGTGAAAAGAACCGGACCTAGCACTGAGCCCTGAGGTACTCCATATTTCAGAGGTACTTCAGATGATCTTTGTCCATTCACGTCAATACTCTGGAGTCTCCCACTGAGATTGGACCTGAACCACTGCAGAGCAGTGCCAGTGATACCCAGGCGAGATGAGAGGTGCTCTAGAAGAACTTTGTGATTGATGGTATCAAAAGCTTCACTTTGTCGCAGTCGTTTCAAATATATTCATCAAAAATTTGATCGAGATGGTGAAAATGATACAGTGGGCACTCGGTTATTGAGTCAATTATACACCGCCGCATTAAAATTAGAACTACTGTGCGTATAGACTGCAGGCCACTGTATTCGAGCAACCCCCGCAAATCCTTCAACGCCAGGTGAAGCCGCTCGACCACTCCTTGCGTGCGGGCAAGAACTTTTTTCAAAAAATTGAGCATGGTGAAACCAAGCCAATCAGAGCATGCTGTTCACTGATCGGCTAACCTATCCTCTTCCTATCCTGGCTACTGATTGGTTCAGCCCCACAAAAGTTCCGTTCTCCAGAGGGCTCTATTAATGTTAAAACGCGTGTTTAGAGGGTCGTGAACAGGTTTTCTATGCTTTAACTCCGAGAATATTTCATTTATAAATAAAGAATCCTACTTCGAGGAAACATTTATTGCAGTGTGTGTCAGGAACTGATTAACCGCGATAAACAAGGGTCGACTGTACATACTGTACTATAGCAAGAGTTGATCGCGTGCAATGTACTATACTTGGGAAAGAATATTAAAGCACGCTGCTATCATGCTTAAGCAGCGACATATGCCTACAGGAAGACCCTTAGAGCCCTGGGCTACTAGGGTTTCCTGCTTATATCAATGCAATCAATAATGACGAAGTAAGCATCGAAGCACACATGAAAAATTACAGGTTCGCTTGGATGCAATGCATGAGCGTATCACTCGCGCCCATATTTGCAACGTGCACGTTTCAGAACAAACACGAGCGGGGGGGGGGGCCTCCCCCCCCCCCGGCAAATTCACTCGGAAGGTGCCAAAGCTGTGAAGAGCTGATCGACCTGATAGAACTAGGACCTCCTAGGATCCGCGAGTGTGCTCTCATTCGCTCCTCGGCCTGCCCCTGCCTGTCGCCACGTCGCTCCTCTCAATACAGTAAAATCTCTTGGTCATTGAGTTCTGTTCGCACGCGGCGCTGACGAAACGTCTAAAAATCGCCTCTGGCTTCTGCCGAAACCTGCGACGACTCAGCTAAAGAAACGTTGCTGTGTCCTACCCAGCTTGCCTTGTGCCCTTGCGAACCTGTTCCCGGATGTTCCTTTGCGCTTTGCATAGTTACTTGTGCATGATTCGATTATTGTAATCCCCTTTTGGCTGGGCTACCACAGAAAGCACTAGGCCACTGCAGCTGACTATGAATATGGCTACAAGGCTAGCCTTTAAGTCCCAGAAGTTTGAGCACGTGTCTCCTTTGCTAAAAGAGCTAGGATGGATGCCGGTTGACCAACGTATTCAAAGCAAGTTTCTTACACTGACCCACAAGGCCCGCCACGGCTTGGCTCCTTCATACCTAGCTGAACTGCTGCATCAGTTTCAGCCTGTTCGCGCCCTCAGGTCCTGTACGAACAATAAATAAGCTATTTCCATTCCTCCCCTTAAAGACCGTTGGCGACAGAAGCTTTAGCTCTGCAGGTCCTCGACTGTGGAACTCGCTTCCACAATTCTTACGCAACGACAACTAATCTTCTGCTGCCGACTATGGCTCATCCTTTTCAGCCGGGTCCTGAGCTTCTACATCCATGCTACTCACTATCTCAACTGATCTCCTGACTCTGCTGTGCTTCCCACTTTCTCTGTGTTGCATGAGACAAAGTCTGTTGGCTACCGAATGCGTACCGAAAGCCGCTTAGGCTGTTAGTTCGCTATACAAAACTCTCCTGCGTACCACCCACATGGTCTTTGTGGCTTTGTGGAGTTACAGACGGAGATACATTACATAAATACATACATTCAATGCATGTTGCTGCCAGGGCTCCTACTAACAAGCGGCTATGAATGTCTTAGTGAGTGCTTTCGCATGCTGTTCCGAGCACGATACATGTATGCTTTAGCATGCTTGTGTAAGCACGGTACATTGCAAGTCATCATTCCTTAGTCTATGTTGGAGCCGGGATTTTTATCTAGGGGGCAAGACCAGCAAAACGTTCATGTCGGGGCAAAACCCGCAATATTTTAATATTATATTATTTAATATTTAATATTTAAACATTTTAGGCTCGGCTAAAACCGCAATGCATGAAAATGCAAAGCGAGAAATCGCAGTTTTTATTCCACGTGAACTCGGCGGTCGCTCATCGAGTCGAGTTAAGACGTAATTTCATAGTTGGTGACGGTCGGGGGGGGGCGCGTAGGAATAAGGGGCGGTCCAGGTCGACGCCCCGCTGGAAAGGGGTGCAAATACCCCTGTCCTCCTGGCTCCGAAGCTTCAATTAACTCTTTTGAGCCTCGCCACCTGCTTAAAATGATAGCCCACTCCAGCCCCCCACCCCGTTGGCAACCGACCCTGACTGGTGATGTAGCTGGTACGACTGCAGCGGCTTCTGAGGCCAGTCTAAAATAAATCCGCTAGCAACTTTCAAGGAGAGAGCAAGCGACGTGTTCTAGCAGAGTGAGCATTTAGTACTTTCTATGAGCGGCATACGATTGCTGGCTAATTCAAAGTAACAATGCGCCTAGATGGAAAGAAGTACTTAAACACGGTCAGTCGGTTTTCCTGGGTGCCATGTCGGCGCATTAATCGTCGTTCTTCCTTTGCTTTAATGCTGTTGAGACGAAAAATTAATGAAATTCTTATACATTTCCTGATATCGTAAAAAAAATCCGAGCGTTTAACGGCTCGCACCAGTTTGCGGCCGCGGTAGGCAACGAGCGTGAAAGGGAAGGCCGCGGCTCCAGCGTCAGCTGGCTACCTTTAACCCGGCCTCGGGCTGGTTCGCAGGCGAATGTCAGTAGAGCGACGAACTCGCTGCCAGCGTGTTCAGTGCTACGATACTAGCAGTCCGCACTGATTGTACGCTCGCTCGTGATTCAATGCAAGGGCGCGCATTTTTTAAATCGCCACCTAATCGGCGGGACCTCGCGGCGGTACCGCGTAGGAGCCGGCTATCCACTCCCGGTAGGCTAGCAGGCGCTCTAAAGATTGCAGCAGGTTAAACGTGACCGATCGATGCTGAAAACCAAGGCTGGGTCAAACCGCGCCTGGCCCGTCAGCTGGGCATGAGCGCTCCAGGCAAAATACCGCTGCTTCCTGCGGCAAACCCGTATTAAAAAAGCATGTATCGTAGCTCTCGCATTGCAGCGGCACAGTATCGAGGCTGCTGCTGCTGCTCGCTCTTCCTCCACTCCCCGCTGGGAGCATAGGAACAAGATGCAGCTGCGGAAAGGCTGGATGAAATGAGACGATTGAGAAAGAAAAAACTAGGAAGAGCGTCCAGCGGAGAATGACGCCGACGGAAAGAGCTAAAATATTAAGCTTCATTTAGTTTCGTCAGCTGGACTTGCGAGTTCCGCAGTACGTCCGAAGAGATGCAATCTTTCTTACTCGCCCGATGTCTCGCTTAGTTTCCTGCCTCTGGATGGCTACTTCTCGACCCAAGCCGTACGTACAGCGAGCGGGATAAAGCCACCGGGCACCTCTGCCACTATGGTAGCTGAGTTAACAGCGTCGTTTGTATAGCGGCAGAAGAGCCTTAGCAGCTATCGCCGCCGCTTGCAGTTGGCAATTAAGGATCGCCCATTGCAGGATTCGAACCCACGACATCGGTCGTGAAGAGCGAGCACCTTACCTCGTGGGTTATCACGGCCCCTATATGTAGAGGAGGCCGTTAAATCAAATTCTGTTTTATCTATTTTTGAATCTCGATCGAGAGTGGGCTAGTCATCAGGTCGCCAGGAGTAATACATCAATACGGCCCATTTTCGCATCCTAGTAGCTTTTAACGAGCGGAGAGCTATGCAATTTCTTCCAAGTACGCGAAATTTACTAAAAAAAACTAAGCGATTGATTCAGAGAGGTCTTATTCATGCAGTTAAGTCAATACAGCAACGACATGCAGTAGATAAGAAGATATGCGAATGACTAGAGTGTCATGTGGATTAAGATCATTGAGCTTGGCCACGGACTTTGAATTAGCGTATTCTGGTGCTTGGGCCTTCAGTTCGTACGCAGTGAAAGTCCGAAGTTCTCATCTCAGCTTCTGTCGTCTGGCTTCTGTCAACACCAGTTTTAGCTGGGGATCATTTATATATAGTCTCAGCTATAGACACATTTGTTCCAGTTCGCTTCCCTGCGAACCAATGAGCGCGTCTTTTCTGCTCCCCCGCGCGCTTTTTGTGGTCGCTAATGCCAGGATTAATGCCAGGGATTCCGATACGCAGCGGCGGCTCTCAGTGTTATCTTTTTGTCAACTTGTGCATGCTTGCTTAAGAGTAGTAATAATAGCTTGCTTGGAGTTAACTCTTCGCTGTTGCCTCGCTTGCAGCGAGTTCCAAAGCGTCTGAATTGGTATTTGGTTGTCTTGGGATGCAATAGAAAAGACGCTATTAGTATTAGAATTATTGCAGTGACCTATTATGAAATAGCTCACTAGAAGAAGGCTTATGAGCAGCGAGGTAATTGATATTGCGTAACCCTGTGGAGATCATCTTTCTGTGGACTGGATTTATGTATAATAATATAATAATAGTGATACGTTTGATATAGTACCCTCAGAGAATTCAATCTCTTTCTAGGCACTTTACAGTTGCTGCAAAGGAAGCACGATCGAATGGCTAGTGGTAGCATGCTCAAGAAACAACAATAATAATATGGTTAGGGGTGACATGCACAGGATCAGCATGCAAGTGTGGTTAGTGGCAGCATGCACAGTGTCAGCACGCATAAACACATGATAACGAATCGCAAGGACCCACTAAATGCCGGGATAAATAGACGTGTTTTTAGTTTCTTTTTAAATGTGGTCAAGTCGGAGACGTCGTGACGCAAGCCGGAAGTGAGTACCGGGCTTTTGGAGCATACGAACTAAAGGCACAGTCTCAAAAAGATTAGAGGCTTGTACGAGGTATAGTTAAACGATTAGATTCCGAAAGGCGGGTGGTACGATGCTTGGCCTGGTGGGGGAGTAGATTTGATAGGTAGGCTAGAGCCAAAGAATGAAGGGACCTAAAAGTGGGCGACAAAACCTTAAAGTCGACGCGTTGCTTGAATGGGAGCCAGTGCAGGCCGGCTAGAAGTGGTGTGATGTGGCAACTGCGACGCTCACGACAGACAAACCTAGCTGCAGAGTTTTGCACCAGCTGCAATCGCCTGATCGCACATACCGGTAGGCCAGTAAGCAGCGAGTTGCAGAAGTCGAGACGGCACGTCACAAATGCACGGGCCAATTTAGAAGTGGTATCCCTGTCTAAACAAGCCCGAATTTTAGCGATATTATGTTGATGAAAGTAGGCGGACTTGACTGTGGAGCTGATGTGGTCGTCTAATGAAAGGTCGCTTTGGGAAAAGAAACCCAAACTTCTTGCAGATTCAACAGGAGATATGCTAGCAGAGCCGATTTTAAGCATTAAAATTTCCAATTTCTGACTCACACTTGGTTTGCCCATAACTATTAAGTTGTTTTTATCATCATTCAATTTAAGAAAATTTGCTGCCATCCATGTTCGGATGTCTGACCTCCAATCTGGATAGCTCAGAAGGTGAGCGAGGTCTGAACGTTGGACTGAATGTACGACTAGACCCCCTGTACCTTTGGAGACCGTGCATTTAGCTCGTATGCTCCCAAAGCCTGGAACTCCCTCCCGACCTGCGTCAGAACATCCCCTGATCTGACCAAATTAAAAAGAAACTTAAAAACACACCTATTTAGGACAGCATTTAGTGGGTCCCTGTGATTCGTCCTTTATGTGCTTATGCGTGCTGACACTGTGCATGCTGCCACTAACCACATTTGCATGCTGACCCTGTGCATGTCACCCCTAACCATATTATTCATTTTGTTTGTTTTTCAAGCATGATTTTACTTACTATTCAATTGCATATCACTTTGCAGCAAATGTAAAGCGCCTAGAAAGAGATTAAGTTCTCTGAGGGCGCTTTATCAAGTGCAATATTATTATTATTATTACGACTGAACGTAAGATTGAATGAAAGGCTGAACGTAAGACTGAACGTATGATTGAATGAAAGGCTGTATGTATGACTGAACTAAACCTGAAAGTAGACTGAACGAATGGCCGGTCGTCGGGATCGTCGAGGGTGGGCATTCTTAATTATTTGAAAAGCCTGGCGGACGACTAAACTAGCGAAAGCATCGATGCATCGGCACGAGAATATTTGATAATGGGGCTCTAAGAAATCTTCATGTAGGAATCAGCACATAAGGCGGCGGGCGATACAGGTAATCGCGAAAGGTTAAAATTCACCGGGCGGCGCACCCCAGTGGGCCAACGCCTACCTCAATAAAAAACTATTTCCCTCGATCGCTCTGGGGGTGGAGCATGTATTGAGCAAGACCTAAGGAGAACTGCCTGTATAAACGTCCTACAAAAAGGAAGACCAAACCGGAACAGAAGCAGGACAGAAGCAAGACTGGCTGAGTAAGCTCGGCTTTAGAGGCGTTGTTCCAGGCTACGCTACTCTTCCGGTAGCCTTACGGAGGGTGGCAGGGTTGCTTGGCCGCGGACGGGTAGGTGCACTGCACCCCCTCCCCGTAGAGCCTAGAAATAAGTCTAGGGCCCAGACTGACCCCGCTTACAGGCCTGTTTATCAAAACCGTCTCAGCGATTGTACTAGTACGGGTGCAGTAGTGCATACCTGCAGGTCCACTGCCCTAGCGCGTGAGGGCGGCCCGGGACGACTTCAGCTCGGTTGACTAAGGATGCAGACCGCGCGTGGCACTGGATGCGACACACGGTGGTGTCGGCCCACTTTACTGGGTACCTCGCTACGTCGGCGAACCGGCTGGCGTCCGAGCTTTGTACAGTTTATCTGCCGAGCTACAGATGTAGTGTAGCTTTAGCGTTTGACGGAGGGACAGGGCGGAGGGGAGTCGAATGCAGCAAAACTTAGCCGCGAGAGAGCGAACAAAAACCCAAGCCGTGTCGCCACAACAAGTTCTAGCCGATCGAAACTACATCAAAGATCTTTTAAGGGCAGTGATAAGAGCGGAAGGCAGGCGCTGGCGTGCCGGCACTCTCGCTACTTGCGTTAACTCGGGTGGCGAGACCCCCGCGGGCTACCGCGGTGACGGAAGACGGTAGACGAGGCGTGGTTAACCTGGCCGCGGAGCTCTATTTGGTTAGGAAGGAGCAGCATTCCGAGCTAATCGCTAACGCGTGAGAGAGACCGAGTCGCGTCGAGCCCACCTCTTGACGGTTTGCGGCGGACAGGTCACCCGGAAGCGAACGGACCACGGCAGGCCACCGACCGTGTAGGTCGTTCAGTGCACTCGTGTCGTGGGCGTTTAGCAACTCGCTTCCCATTGGAAACCCGTAGGCCCAGCGCGTCGACGCCGCCGGAACGCTATTGTCTGCTGTGCTATTAGGCAGGGGGCGCGCGTTCGAGGCGAAACCGCGAGCGAGTCCGCGCCTCTGCGCTGCGGCGAAAGCGTCCCGGCGCTCGGGCAAGCGAGCGAGCGCGGGGCGGTGTGAGGTAAGCCGGCGCGGGGCTCGGGCCGACCGGGCGAAGGAACAATCTCGCTCGCGCGCGCCCGGCATCAATTGCACTGAGCAGCAGCAATGGCATGCCGCGTGTTGCGCGGCGTGGCCCGCTGGGCGCTATGTTGGCTTGCGGCTTGCGTGCTCGGCGGCGGCGGATGTGGGTAGGGGATATGCGCCGCAGCCGCGAGTCTCGAGAGCTCTCGCTCTCTCTCTCGCTCTCTCTCTCTCTCTCTCGCCGCCGAGCGCTGCGCGGTTGCAGCAGCAGCAGCAGCAGCAGCTGCCGTTCGCCGGCGCGGCTCTTCCAGCCAGCTCGTGGTACACGATTTCCGTCGCAGCCTGTCCGCGAGTTTCGGACGGGGGCGGGAGGCCTCTCGAGCGTTCGTGATCGATACCTTTTTAGGGTTCAGCTGCCGCCGCCGCCGGCGAGGTCGGCAGCTTCCCGAGTGCGGTGGCAATGAGCGAAGACGTGGCGACTGCCGATGAGGCGTCCAAAATCCTTAGCGCCGCGCTACAGCAGATGGACGATCTTGTTCGAGGTGAGCGAGCTGGGTGAGCGAGATACGCTTTCTGCCGATGGATGCTGCGGCATCATCGACTTCCGTGAGCCGATGTGCGCTGGCGCTCACGCAGCCTGAAAAGCTGCTGCAATTGTGGTGTACTTGTTGCCGGATGTCGCTATCGCAGCCCACCTGATCGGGAGTAGCACTGGGAGGCCTTATGCTCGGCTCTTTGGTCGTGGTGGCCTGCCGTGGCTGGCAGGTATGGCGGGCAGTGCGAGCTGAGGTTGTATCTCTGATCGAACGCGGTCATTTCTGCTCTCCCCCCCCAGGAGACGGTTTGGACTATAAAGAAGACATCCAGCAGCAGATCAGGCACCATGCCGAAGAGCTACGCAGACTGCTGGACATGTTTCCCGGGGCAGACCTTTTGTTGGCAGATGTTCCTCACAACACCATCGTGTACTTACGGGATTATTTGAAGCAAAGCAAATGCCTGGTAAGTTGCTGGTTGCTGCCTTCGGCCTGGCAAGCCAGCCAATTGTAGCCAAGCTTCCTTCGAGTGCTTCGATCTGCAATGCTTGCTGGCTTTATCTTATAAAGTGTAATCTGACGGGACGATGGTGGCGGCAGTGCCGAAATGCTTTGGGGATCCATCGCCGTAGCTGCAGTGAGCTATGCTAATGGTGGCCCTAAGTTTTCTAGCTGTAATGCAACATCATTATGTAGTTGCTGCCAAGCGATCGAATTTCCTTAGAAGCACCTCCTCTTCTTTTTAATCTCTGACCTTTGCTTTTGGCTCTCCTTGGAATCATGCCCATGTCTAGGATAAAAGGGCTTCGATCCTGGTTTAGTCTACCGGTGGCCGCTGAGGCAGGAGCACTGCTCGTCAATACTGCACCATCGTGGCCGAGGCACTACTTTGCAATGCCAAGGTTCTTTCACCCACCGTTTGGTGTACACTATATGTTCAGCAGCGTATGTGGCTAGGCTAGGCCTTGCCAGAGTGACCTTCTACTGGTCACCTTCGTTGCAGCTTTGCAGACCAGTCTTTGGCAGAGTCGATTTGCAGATCTTGACCTCACACGCTTAGGCTGTGCTGGCGGCAGGCAATTGGGTCTGCCTCATCCATCGGCTGCTGCCGTGGCCACCACACCACTCGGGCCGTCTGCTCTGCTGCAGCTGCTGCTGCTGCTGCTGCTCTTGGGTCTTCTTCTCCTCTCTCTGCCCTCGATTTCCCATAGTGACCTGTGCCGGTAGGTAGCATGCCCAATGTCGGCTTAGGCCTGGTGATAGTCACTGGAGTTGGATGAGTTAAGTATTCTGGCTACCAGCTGCTATTCAACTGTGGGGTCATCAGCCATTCGAGATCTTGCTCAGGCTTCTCTTTGCATGGCATGCCATTTGGAAATGAAGGAGTGGGAAAAACTGAGGCTTGAATGAGGAGAAACTCCACGACATGGGAGCTAACGACATGGCTTGACAGCCGTAGTTATTTTGCCACCTGTCTCGCACGTTTGAGGGTTCACTTTGGAGTGCCCGAAATCAAGGCATATCTCACCTTTCGACCACCTGGCTGCTGGGCATGTTTATGTCTATCTCGTGCTGCCATTCAAGTGCATACTCAAGAAGAGCCGTAGCATACAAGAACATAGATAAAGGAATGGCTGGGGCTAGGCTCTCACTGCTGCCTACGTTTGACAGATTAGCTGGTGCCTCTCTGTCTAGTGGTGCCACTCTGTCTAGCAATCAATTGACTGGTAGCCTGCAACGATTCGACGGCGCTCTGCCCTTGCGGACAAAAGCAACTGCCGTCGTGACGTGCGATCGGCAATCAGGCCGCCGGCAAAGTGGTGAGGTGAGCCGTAATGGCCCACTGGATAAGGCGGTTGCTTTTCACGACCTCGGTCCCGAGGTCGTGGGTTCGAATCCTGCTGTGGGCAATCCTTTATTGCTGCTGCAAGCGGTGGTGATAGCCGCAAAGGCTCTTCTGCCGATATGCAAAAAGAGGCTGTTAAATCAGCTAATATTTTATTTTTTTGATGCGGATGCTCTCGGAAGCCACTTGGTTATTTAGCAGCTGCAGTCGATGGCAGCAATGGCGGCCTGGCAAGCGCGGAGGACAGCTAGCAGGGACCAAGGCATGCTACTGCGAGCTTGCCGAAGGAAGCAGTCAGGGCTGGCCCCAGACGTTGCTGTCGGTTGGTAACAGCCTTGACCGGCACCTCTAAACAATGGACTGGCAGTCGGTTTAATTCTAGTCCACTGAGCCCTGTGTCATTGTGGTGTTTCGCAGGTGGTACGATTGTTTTTTTTGTAGCGTTCCATGCTATGTATCTTTTTGCAGCCAGCCACTGCACCGAGAGTGCCCAGTGCTCCGTGCCTCGGCTGAGTGATTCGGTGTTTCATATTCACGGCGTTAGGCTGGCAAGCCTAGTCACTTTTTGGGAAGAGTAGGCAGAAATGTAAGCCGTAGATGTGCTTACAACGTGGTCACACGATGAGGTATTTTCAATCGCAGGAGGAGGAGATAGGTAGTTAAGTGGAAGATGTTAGATAGGTGCAAGGTAGGAATGGCAGTTGATTCTGTCCGCAGCCTTTTCTGTTTCGTCAAGTTGCAGTGCTGAGTGTCTCTCTCCAGGGCAGTGATGCTGGTTTAGATGTAGAGGCCACACGTGCTCTTGAATGCCCTGCCTGCCCTGAGTGAGGGCCACTGGCGAAGCTGCAGGCAGGCGCAGCTGCAGAAAGGTGGTCCACTTGCGCTCAAAGCCTTGAGATCCACTCCTTTGCCGTTCGATATTGGCGTGCCAGGCCTTCCATCATCGGCTTAAGCTCTATACCCAGCAAAGTGTGGGTGCGATTAATTGCTGCCGTCTCGGCAAGCTGATTTTGTTCTCGATTGGAGTAAGATGGCAAGGTTGAGGTTTCTGAGCTAACTGTTTGGTGCAAGCAGGCCGCTAGTGATGCTGCGTGCCTTCAGTTGGCAATGTGTGTGCACGGTAAATTGCCAGCAGATTGGAGCAGCCAATGAGCTACTAGCAGCCCAGATATCTTGTGGCTTTGACAGTGCCATGCTTAGCACTACCTCGATTGTCACTGGCTAGTTGGCATTCGTGAGAAATGCTCTACTGCTGCTTCTGCTGCTGCCGATGCTTTTGCTACTGGTTCTGCTGCTGCCACTGTTGCTGGTGCTTCTGCTGCCGCTGCAGCTGCCAGCGCTTGCCTAGCTGGCAGCTGCAGTGCAGGCGAGGCCGTGATCTCTCATGCTGCCCAGTTCAGGTACCGGATGGTGGCAGGGCGTTGCACCTTATTACATGGTCATTTTGCAAAGGCATATTAGTAGCACCTGGCGATTTATTGGCCACCCGAGTGGGAGCTGCCCACTGGGCATGCCAGAGGCGGAGGCAGCAGCATCGGCATCTCATTTTCGGCAGAGTAGTGCATACCTCCTAGGTTAAAAACCTCGACAGTCTTCCTGCTCGAGATGAGTTATCAATCTGGACAGCAAGAGCTTTTATCCAGAGGGGCAGAGCATTAGCTTGTTGCTCTAAAGGTTGCTAAGACGGCCAGCTTTTTTTGCCTCAGCACCAAATGGTGGTGCCTGGTCGAGCTCTATTAGTTCTTTCGAATTAGCAATCGCCGCCGGGGTCAGGCGATGATTTCGCACACGTGCACTATGCCCGAGGCCGATGCCCCCTAGACCCCTAATGTAGCAAGCAGCTAGCTGTAATGAGGAAAACGAGTCGTGCTACCGTGTGATCGATGATGTGTCGCTGCAAGTTTTCTCTGCTCGGCTGGCTCAGCTTTGCTGACCGCTGTGTGTCATTTTTTGAACTAAGATGGTGCTGGAAAGCTTTCGTGTATTTCTTCTTTCGCAAAGAGAGGCCAAGTGCCTTTGCTCACCCTCTGAGCCCCCTCTTAGCCCCTTTAAATACTGCGTGAGAGTGGCCAGCTGCGCTGTCGCAGTTACCCTATTTCAAATATGCACCGTTCGTTGGGCCCATTCAAGGTTCTACTGCCCCAGTCTGCCGGGTGCAATTTATGCCGTTGCGTCGAAGTCTCTCTGCACGGTGTTTCAATTTCGATCGACTTCACTCGTGCAGCAGGATTTTGCCACACTATTTCTAGTCACGTGGGGTGCGATTGGAAATGGGGTGAGGTGCAGATGTTTCCCCTGTTTCTCATATCTTCCTCTTTTTGTGATCCTCCGGTATGGTATTTTGTGGCACTGCATGCGGCTGCCCCCCCCCCACTTAAAGGTTTACGTATGGCATTGCTCACATTAAACAGATTTTCCTTTAAACCCTAGCATTTCATCGTTGAACCTAGCTAAGAGTTGTAGAATTTTCATAGGTATTGACTTTGATACACTTGGCAAGTTAAGATTTAGGATTTCATATACTTGTAATATTGTTTTGGTTTTTGTCAAGTAAAATGCTCATTCAGGAGGTACAGGGATAGTGGGTGCAGGTCTTTCTACGTGCGTGCTTCGTATGCTTTCCGATGATATCAAGACAGCAAAGGCTGTCTGTCTTAGTGTTTGTATTCTGCTTTCCTAGCTGGCGCTCAAGGGAAGAGGGGCTCCTCACTGACTCTTCTTTGCCACGATTTAGTCATGGAAGATTGTTGATTTCACGATAACACACGATGACTGGAACCAGCTGTTTGCCCATGTTGCCACAAAACTTTAGTGTTTGGTTTTAGTGATGTATCATTATTTCTTAGTGTCTGTTCATTGACCCGATCAGGTGCTGGGTACACTGACTACCATGACACAGCTGTATTTCTATAGCTGAAAGTTCGACCGATCGATGTACTATTTTGTCAACCGCCGATGTGGTCAGCAGGACTAGGGATCAAGCTTTCGTTACTTTTTGTTACTTCCCGATCCTATCTGGCTGCTGCTGAAGCTGTACAGACAAGCAAGCCTGATCTAGCAGTTCGTGCCTAATTGCAAAGGATCCATGCGTGTGCTGCATTGTCCTTTCGAAGTAGCACCTTACGGTTCTCGAACTGCTCGAAGGGGAAATCCTGCACAAGTTGCCCCACTGCAGGTGGCCGTGACAGCCGGCATGGCTCTTTTGCTGCTATATAAAGTGGGGCAGTTGCAGTTGAATCAGCTTATCGACATTTCACTCCTAGTGTGCATGGCCATATTATTTTGGTCAGCCTGGCAAAGCTGCAATCATATTACTTTTGTGTTGGGCCTTACGACACATTCCTCCATCATTAAGTGATTATCCTATGAATGAAGCAGCCTCGTGGCGTGTAATAAATGGCCAATGCCGCCGACAATCCAATCATCTCTACGTGCAGAGGCTGACTTGCGTGTGCGGCTAGACTCTAGCTGGAATCTTTGGGTCTTTATACCACCTTTGGCGATGTGACACCATGCTGGTGTGGGCATATTTTGCTGAACGGACCTGTCGGATGGCATCGAAGTTGCCTGGTTACAAGGAATGGGATCGGCCATTGTCGCATGTCCGGGTAATTCCGACGAGTAATCCCACTTGCGGAAACCCGAGTGATTCGCATAGGACTTGCCAGGGCTCTCCAGGGCGGCGGCCGAGTGATGCCAGTGTAGTATCCCCAGGGCGACCCGCTGAGGTAGGTTCAGCCCAGTTGTATCTTGCAAACAATAATATATTTTATCATCATATGCTGCACAAATAGTTTCTTCGGCGCAAGAAGCAATGGAAGGAAAAAGATCTATGTAGGTGTAAATAGGAATGGGATTCGAACGTTCGATCCATGAATTTATGTCTTGGACCCTTTGGCCTTCGGTGTGTGCCTCTCTCCTCTCCCTACTCGGCCTCATGCCTTTGGAGTGCAATGGGGGCCGAGCCTGGTGTGAACCAGCACTGAGTGTACTAGTGGCTGCTGAATTGCACCAATCTGGTGGGTTTTGTCAAATAAGCCCGTTGAGGCGGGGGGGGGGAGGGAGGGGAGGGTGCCCTCGTCTTTTGATATCAAAACAACCTGCATATATACGCTATAGTTGTTTCACGTTGTGTAGCTTTCCTTTGAGCATAATGTTTACGTGAGCACACTGTGTGTAATGGACTAATACCCTCTCTTTCTCCTCGCCTCGGCGTGATGGTGGAGCAGATTAATTTTTCTGTCGCTTTAGCAAGAGATGGCTGTCTGGTTGTCACAGTCTCAGCTTAGGCTGTGCTGTGTATGGTTTTATGAAATCGTGTCTGATTATGTATGCTGAAGCAACAGTAGACACTGAGTTGGTCTCAGACTCCGCATTATGGTATGCATTCTGGTGATTGCAGGCTCAGCTGTGGCAGCAGCATTGATAAGCGTGACTCAAGCCTATCTTCCCCCTCGTAAGAAATCTCCACACATTCGGCATTTTTCAAACTTTTCCATTGCTCACAGCATTTGCTCCGATCATCATATGCTGTCACGTGTGTGCTCATGCAACCTGACAATGTGCATACCATCACCAAGCAATTGACTTACTTCTGTTTGAGCGTATTAAAAGTGCCTAGCCAGAGAATGAGATTATTCAGGGGTGCCATACAAATGTCTTATTAATAACTATTGTTAGTTTTTCTAGGCTTTGGACTCTAGATTTGGCTATTAGTCATAATCCGGCCCCTGATTCAACCGCCTTGGGGCTGGTCGATCGTAGGATAACCCAGATGCATGTTTGCGATAAGGGGATCTTGGCTGTTTTGGGCGCTTGGCGTTGTACACACACTGTTTTAGGCTTTCTGGAAACATAGATCGACAACTCGAGCTTATTGTCAAGTTGCTAAAACGCAAACCAGTCAGCCGTGTTCGTCACGGCATTTTTTCTTCCTCCTAAGGCAATCTAGTTCATCAATGCCTCTTTTCTTCATAAAGCTCTTCAGAATTTATTAGGGTCTTTCACACCACTCTTTTGTACTCCGTTCAGTTCTGTATTACAATATAAAAGGAGAAGGAAGAATGTGGATAGGGAGAGCACCGACTTATTGGTCCTCCCTCCATCTAGTAGTTAAAACTTATAGAGGTCGGAGAACCAGAGATTTCTGTATTGGTCCCGATCAGAGGCAAAATTTTCTGCTCCCGAGTCCCATGGAGGACCTCATTTGGTCGTTTTCTATTTAAAAATGACGACTTCACTTGCGACGGCAGCTCATTTAAAGCTCTTGGTCCCACTTCAGATGGCCTTTGGTCGATCAGTATTTTGAAAGTACATGCACGACATAATGCCATCACATTAGTTGTAGTCCTAGCTGTATTAGTAGTGGTGACCTATAAGAGACAGTTTTTGTGGGCCTTACTGGAATGTAATGTGTGACTTGAGGTCCGATGAGCAGCAAAGACCAGCAGCTTAGTAGCTAGTGCATTTGTGATGGGCTTACCGCAAAGACTTAGGCTAGCACGAGGCCTGCAACAGCAGCGGAAAAGTTTGCTGGATCGATGTGGGCTGAATAGATTATGCTGTGAGAGAGCACCTGCTCGACCGTGCTCACCTCCTGACTGCCAGGTACCATCAAGTACCGGCAGCTTGGAAAGAAGCTGGCCATACCAGAGGGGATGCTGGGGGGGGGGGGGTGCAGGAGGCACGAAGCAAAAGCATTTTCATCTTTTCGCGGCTGGTCAAATAGTGTAGCATCAGTGGTCAAGGGCAAGGCTAAGCAGAGGCAAGCTTGCCTACCAGGGAGGGAGACGGTGGTGGAATGGATTCGGTGGAGGCAGCTAAACCGTTTACGGCACCCTTTCAGCACCGAGATATATAGATGTACTTGCCACTGGGATGGAGCAGCACGTGTAGCTATCGAAAACTCGAACTGCTACTTCTAACCACTTATCTCCGACCAGCACTGGCTCCCCATCAAGCAGAATATCTACTTCAAGGTGCACTCACTCACTGTTAGCTCCTTTCATTCTCATGCTTCGGCCTACCCATCTGGAATACTTACTTCCTAGACCTCCCTTCACACAGCCCTCTTCTATCTAGAGTCGTTTAAGCTGTGACTCTGTTCTTTGGTGACCGTCTTGGTTCCTATGTTTAAAACAGAGAACTCTCTGCCGACTGAGATTTAGATCTCCCCTGACTTGGCGGCATTTAAAAGCAAAGCTAGAAGCCTACGTGTTCCTTAAGAATTTCCTTTGTCCGTGTGAATCGTCTGTTCTTTGCATACACATTCTGTAAGTTATTGTGACTGATCTGCCCTGCTTTGAGCGCTGAATGAAGATATCCTCGATAACTCTATATGAGAGAAGTGGACTGGTAGCCCACAAGTTGTGAGATCGGTCCCTGGTCAATGCAAAGTTCTTTTTCGACACTCAAGCCCAGGTCAGACGGCCTCCGGTTGATCTGTATTTTTGAATTAAAAACTTAAGTTATTAATATCTTATAATTATGCAATACATTGGGCTTTTGATGATATTAAACGAGCAGATGACTTTGAAACCACAGCCGTAGTGTTGTGCTGGGGGGGTGAGTGCAAGATCTTCGGGATGTGGACGGAGCATGTGCTGCAGATTAAGTCAATAGCGTCCTATTGGAAGCGACAGCAAACCTTGTCCACGGTGTGAAAGAGCAGAGAGGGCCTTCGAGAAGGATTTCAACTTCACTCTGTCGTGGGATTGCATGCCACGATTATAGCAGGTGGTGCAGACTCATTAAACTCAAGGGCAATCATCTTCTGGAAGGTTTACAAGATGGTCTACCACGAATTCGGCTTGAAAGTCGCAGCCAAGTTAAAGCACACAGCTAGCCACTTTGGTTGTTTATCTTTGGAAAAACTTGTGAGTGCTGAAGAGTGAGCTGAATATGTCAGGTGCTGCTGCTGCATTTCTTGCTGTTCAGTAAAAGAGCGCGTAGCATGAATGAAGTGCACAATGAATGCTTTTCGGGTCCTGGTTCATGCTGTTGTGTGACTCTGCTGTGCTCATGTGATCAAGACTCCAGCAGTACTTCTAGCTCTGTATTTTCCAGCTTGTGGCTTCTGCCGAATGATAGCGACATCATCGACCACATCCTGGCTCTGCTATAGCCTGGCTTATCTGGTCGAGAATGTCACAGCTGCCATGCTGTACTGCTTCTCTCTTCGTTTCGACTTCAAAGTCCTCTCACTGACTTTCAGGTTTCTTCATTCTCTCGCTCCGGCTTACGTATGTGAAATACATCGCCCTCTTCCTCAGGCTTCCCACTAAAGCTGTTTGATTACTTAGCCGTGCTGCAGAGCTTAAAGTTAACCAATCGTAAGTGTACTTAAAACTTGAGCACAAGCAGCTGATCACTATCAGCGCATAACTTTCAATGAGCCTGCCTGGAGTAGCCAGAGGGATCTATCGCCCTGCTAAGGCGGCGTATGAAACCTTTGGCCCGATGACGGCTCGCACTAGTATGGTGGTGGCGGTAGCAGCCATAGTCAAGCAAAGCAATGCCGTAGGCGTGAGATGAGGGCTTGCAGAGCCGCTGTGCAGTCGAGCCGATTTCCTCTCGAGGTTGCGCTTGCTCGGGTAAAGATGTGCGGCCTTTCGCCCACGTCATTGGGCCCACGTGCACAAGTCTGTCTGTTTCGGGCTGTTGCTGCTTGAGCCGTGCAATTCGAGCACCAGCATTGTTCCGGCCATAGCTGTTAAGAGGGCTGTGGCCATCGCGGCGCTGTCTCACTGTAACGGCTTTTGGTCCTGCACGCAGGCTGATTCCAAGCACGCAGTGCTGAAACGAGATGCCAGTGTAGGTTTTAGTTTTGCATCCAGTGGACAAGTTTGATTGCTATCAGTATTCTTTCGCAATGAATGCACCAACATGGCATGCAATGCAGTTTGATTTTTCAGCTAGACGAGGGGAGCATGGCCAACTTGCTGTCGGCGTTCCTTACAGTTTCCTTCACCTTCTGTTTCAATCCTGGCTCTTATGTTCATGTGCTGCCGTGATGTGCCATGCTAATTGGGATGTGATCGATAAGCTTCACTCCAGAGCCTGATGTCCCAAAGCACAGAAAAGGCTTGCTTTTCTGGACCTGTGTACCAGCTGTTGCAAGAAGTTCGGCCACAGCAATCTCTAGTTGCCCACTTACTAGTCTGCCACTTACTGAGCTCACTGCATCACTCTCTCTGGCCCAGGCTCCTTGATAACTAAAGCAGCACTGTGGTAGCTGCTTGAAAGTCAATTACCTGCTAGTGGCAGAAAATCGCTAACCACACATCGGGCTTCGACTGGAAGCATAATGAGTCTTGTAGAGATTGGGTCAGTAGTGCCTCAGAAACGATAGGCTTCGTTTAGCTAAGCTATCTACAGAAGTGGTTTCTAATGGTTGTTTATGCAGGGGAAAAAGTGAATTATATAGAACCCACTTCCCAAAGCACCCTGAAATTATACATACAAACACTATGTGTAAAGCTCAACAGGTTTCAGCCACAGTTTGTCAAGATACAGTTGCTACAATTCTCCTTTCGCCTAGTCTCGTCTTGTTGACATGACATACATACCATCTTTGTTTATACATTATAATGTGAGAACTTTCTTTATTCCGTATGCAGCCCAATTTCAACCACCGAATGTGGCGGTTGTGACCTCGAGCACGCTGTCAACAAGGGGTCTTTTACTGGGGCTGTCACGATGAGGATGGGAATGTTGAGGAACGTCGGTCGGTACGAGTTGGCCTCTTTGTCATGATGACAAAGATGACACTCATCGGCCATCATCGGCTGGCGACTTTTGTTATGTCTGCCAGACCCCTCATTTCAGTGTGCATGGAAGAAATCGTGCCGAGCGTTTTACCATCCAAGTCTGCCGGTAGCCTCTGACGTTCATGGCTTGGCTGCTAGTCTAGAGGGAAGTGATTACATTATGTAGTGTAATGCATCTCCGCGTGTAACTCCACGAAGCCATAGAGGCTATTTGGGTGTTACACAGGCGAGCACTCACAGCCTAAGCGGCTTAGCATACACATTCGGCACTGACGGAGTATACCTGAGCGTTTGGAAAGTAGCGATTTGCATGGCTTGACAGTGACTCAAGTCGAAATATTGACACGGCAGGTCTCGGCTCAGTCTTGCATCTTTCTGTCTTTGGTGCTTACGTCAACGAGACTGGGGAGCTGGTCCAAGACCACGGATTACCGATGGAGACGAGCTTGGTTCTAATTCTTGGCCAAGACCTACTGAAGCCAGAAACAACAAGCGACCAATCGTAGGTGCCGTGTCAAGGGTGTGCCTTTGTCATTGCTTTGAAATGCTCTGCCGACAACATGATCGGTGAGAGATAGTCGGCACATCACATGAGAGCACCTGTTCGTGAGACACCAAGAGCGGTTATTATACCGTTTTTCTGCTTCGTGATTCAACGCAAACATAGACAGCCGAAGCAAACTCGAATTGGGGGCGGTGCATTACGGGTGGCCATTTCCTAACTTACATAATAAAGCAATGTTTTCCGGCGACCACTATGGGGATGGAGTTATGGTGGGAAGCTAGAAGGTAGCAGGAAGGAAAACGTGCGACCACGTGAGCAGAACGATGACGTTGTGGCCATTGCTAAACCGAATGGCACACCGGCACACTCTGAAGCCTATAGCAGGCGACAGCAGCTTAACTATTTTTGTAACAGTTTAGTCATACGTAGATTCTCATTGCTGTCGTTTTCAGGAAGACATCCCGTCAAGACTTCGATGGGGCTGCCGGAAATCTGTTGTCGACCACTATGTTGGGGAGTTTTAGCCAGTGGAGACAAGACCTGTCGTGCCGACTCTCGGTGGCTGTCAGGCTAAAGCTGACATTTTACCAACCTGCCCGATGTACTTTTAGTAACTGTTGCTGGTCTCTGTCTCTGCTATTCAATACAGTGTATGTGCAGGCTGCCCAGATGCACTAAGCAGCAACATGATGTTGCAGTACAGCCAAGAGATATAGCACCCCAGTTATTTTTGGCAGGAAGTCTCCGTGAACAGGCTGTAGATCATTCCCAGAGGCATGGAGTGCTCAGAATTAAACTGAAGTACATTCACCAAGTGAGTGCTTACTTGCAATAAATGAGGAGGTTGAAGAGGTTTATTGCATGAGTGTATACCAACGGCTATTATTTCAATGATCATGGGCAGAAGTGGTTGATCAAACATAGGTCAGTGATTGGAGAGAACCCGAGCATCCAGACGAACCTTTTTTTGTAGGTTCGGGTCAAGAAAGCTTTGCGACCTAAACAGTGATTGATAATAACGTACCAACATGCCGTGCTGGTTTGGCCCAGTAGTTAAGATGCTCACCTCGACTAAGGTCAAGGTGAATATATTTGATGGCTGAGGTCTTGGGCTCGAGCCCCGTGGCATATATGAAGCGCCTATTTATATAAGTTCTCATGGTGCTATACAAATGAATTGTATTTATATATATTCATCAATCCATATAGGAAGTCAAGTGTACAATCCGTCCGTCTACATGTCACTGAACAAAAGAGGAGCTTTAATGACTGATAACTTATGTATTATACAATCCGGATTACGTGTGGAGAAGAGTTTGTAAGGGTCTGATCGAATTATGATTAGATTTAAGATGTTTACTAGAGATTATTCAGCGAGTCCGGCTGGTAGTGGCACTGGTAATGTCGGCAAGTGTTTGGGGGAGGGGAGCAAAGCTGGCTTCTTGTACTGAGAGAGGGTGAAGGGGAGGTGGAAACGCTCTTCCAGAAGGTTCCCATATGTCAAAAGAGTGACAAGCATCAAGTGATAGTAAGTGCATAAACCACAGCTCACGTTAGGCAGGAAGCATTTGCTGTGAGGAGCAGGTGGCTCTCAAGTTTCGCCTCAGTTTCGTAGCGTCGAGGGGCTGCGTAATGTCAGTCATCCCTGCATCGGGTGCACACAGGAGCTGGAGGCTCGATCTCAAAAGGATTCGAGGTTGTTCAGAGGCTCAGCTGAACGACCAGGCAGAGGAGCAAGCGGGTGCAATGGAACGCCGGAAGAGGAGCCAGTTAAGATAGATGAGCCGGAGTAAGGGAATTGAGGACTGTCTAGCTGCCTTGCTGTGTGCCATCTGCCAGAGTCTTATCTATTGCACGGTGGAAGACATGCTTGGAGATGTCCACCCACCCACCACCCCCCCCCCTAGATGCCCGGGCTCAGAGGTCGAGCAGGCACCTGCTAATTTGGCAGTGGTGCCCTCATATAAGCAAATGTTGCATTATTACTCGACCGAAATTGCTGCTGTGCCACCTCTCGGAGTGAGCTGCACATTATTCAGTTTGAAGCTCGGCTTCTTGCTGTTTAAAAAACAAAAGTCGCTAGAGCCAGGAGGCGTCCTCGTTCTAGGAAGTTGCTAGCCTGTTTCAATGAGTGAGAGCATGCTGCCGAGTTTGCACACCTGTGCGCGCTCCGACTGGCTATTCCGGTCAGGCGCCTCTCTTGGCCGTGGAGCAGAAGGGCCGTGCCCAGTGTGCTGCTGCTGTGAAGGACTCAGCCAGTGAAGCGCTGCATCGCCAGCTAGAGCCAGCTCTTTGCTTGCTGCTGCCCTGCAGCCACACTTTGGCTCGCTGTGTGCTGGGTCAGAGAACTCTCACCCGGGGCATCAGCCCCGCCCCCTCCGAATGGCTGGTGAGCTTCCACTGCTGGTCCAATTTCCACACTGCTGCTGGCTTGACCCACATAGGCCCTGACCTGACTACTTGATTGAATCACACCGGCTGGGGCTGCAGGCTTGACTCTAGCATAGTAGACCAGTGACTCAAGAATGAGTGGTTGATTGTGGCTTGAAGTCAGCTGCCGAGCCAACTGTGTCTTCTCCTCTCTCCCTCCCCCTGCCCCCTTAAAAAAATATAATTCATTTGTATAAAAAAATCCTAGCTGATTAAACAGCCTCTTTTTGTACAGCGACAGAAGAGCCTTTACGGCTATCACCACCCTTTGCGGTGGCGATAAGAGATCGCCCACCGCAGGAATCGAACCCACGACCTCGGGACTGAGGTCGTGAAAGCAACCGCCTTACCTAGTGTGCCATCACGGCTCACCATATATAGCGCCCTAAGAGAACGTAATCACTATTCAGGTGCTTTGCGCAAATGCACCGGGGCTCGAGCCCACGACCTCGGCCAGACCTTGTTTGGGCGAGCACCTTGACCGCCATCCCTACCCTCTGTCTTCCCTCCAACTGCTGCCGATGTGCTTCTTGGCTGGCTAGGAGGGCCATGCATGGCTGCTAGCCAAGCCACTTGGTTGGTCATTCATCTGAGGAAGTGCGCACACACACACACACACACACACACACACACACACACACACACACAAACACAAACACACACACACAAGCTCGACACCCATGATCTTGGTCCTTCAAGGCTTATTGGAATTACATTCAAATCACACTTTTGGCTCCCGGTAACGATGACAACGCTAGTAAAACTATGTGAAATGGTATTGCAACTCTTGTGTAATGTTTCAGGCAACTCAGTTCTAGCCGCACAGCAACTGGAGCATGGGTTGGTTGAAATTTGCCGAAATGTTCAGTTACTGTTCTTAGGGGAAGTAGGAAGAGCATCCTTGATCAGATTGGGTCTTAGTTAACAAGTGAAGTGCTTGCACTTCTTGACTCAGGTCGTGGGCTTGAGTCCCTCGGCTGCCAATCTCACTTGCGAAGCTTACCTGCCACTTTATATATAGATGGGCTGTGGAATCAGCCGACCTCTACTCTACATTCTGGAGCAGTTGATGTGAGAGACCAGATTCAGTATCTGACAACAAGAGTTAAGCCTCGTGTTGGGCTGAGCCAATCAGAACACTGGTCCCACTCGTTGGAAGACAGGAGCACAGTATGCAGCAAGTTGATGGTGCATCCCGAGCCCTCTGTTGCCCATCGCCCATTCCCTGCTGTATTTGCGAATGAGTGCCACCCCAGGCTGGACAGGCAACGGCAGCAACGTACCTACTATCTCGTTGGGGAGCAACACCGTGTCAAGTGGGAGCCTGCCGCCCCTCCCCCCCCCCCGTGGTGGGTCGCCTGGACCATGTTGATGCTATTACTGCACCGAATCAAATTGGGCCTTGTGAAACGATTTGTCACGACTCTAGATAAGGAGATGGCAGCCTTGGCGTATCTTCGGATCTTCTTCCTTTAGCCGTCTGAAGCCACTGTCAAAGCCGGTGCCTTTTTGGGATGATGCACATCAATCGGTACGATGAGTTATCCAAAAAGATAACTACTAAGGAAAAGTGACCTGGAACAGCTTTGTCTCAGTGGCCAAGGGTGCTATCTAGAGCCTCACCCCCTCCGGCTGGCCCGAGCCTCAGCCCGGCCTGACGTGAGCCCCAGCTCCTCTTCCGCCCCCCTGTCCTGCTCCCCCTAGCACGAGCGACTGTGTGGCTTCTTTGCACAAGTAGCCGGCTGGTGGCCAATCATCAGACTTAGCGATCCTACTGTTGTCAGACATAGTAATAATATAATAATAATAATGCACTTGATAAAGCGCCCTCAGAGAACTTAATCTCTTTCTAGGCGCTTTACATTTGCTGCAAAGCGAAATGCAATTGAATGAATGGTAAGTAAAATCATGCTTGAAAAACAAAATGAATAACATGGTTAGGGGTGACATGCACAGGGTCAGCATGCAAATGTGGTTAGTGGCAGCATGCACAGTGTCAGCACGCATAAGCACATGAAGGACGAATCACAGGGACCCACTAAATGCTGTCCTAAATAAGTGTTTTTAAGTTCCTTTTAAATGTGGTCAGGTCAGGGGATGTTCTGACGCAGGTCGGGAGGGAGTTCCAGGCTTTGGGAGCATACGAACTAAATGCACGGTCTCCAAAGGATTTAAGGTTTGTACGAGGTATTTCTAGACTGTTAGACTCCGAAAAGCGGGCGGTACGATGCTTGGCCTGATGGGGTAGTATATCTGAGTGATAGACATGGCCACTGAGCTGGTATGGTCTCACTGGTCAGTGAGTTCTGCCAGTTATTGCACGTCCTGCGAGTGGATCCTACCAGCCTGTCTCGGTGCGTGAGCCCCGGGTACACCTATTTTACTGCAAATTAATTGCGCAAGTCACAGGCATAATATCGTGTAGTCATTCAAGTTGCTGTTGCAGCATGAGTTGTAAGTTGATTCTTCCAATGTCAACTGCTCATGGAACTTTGCCTGTTGGTCAGAAGCAGCAGAGCCTTTCACCAGTCCTACTGACTGACAAGGTCTCTTGAAAGTCGCTTGTTCTTTTGAGTTAGGCTCAGTGGCTTCTAGTCTTGTTTGCCGACCCAGTTCCCACATTCCCATAACCTTGGCATGCCCCTGGGTATGGATAGGTCGGTACTGCTAGGCTCACTGGATCGACTGCCATTTTTGCCTTCCTGCTGGTGGTGTGCCAAAATTCCTTCAGTCAAGGATATTGGAGCATGCCGTTTGTGGCCTGGAGTCTCTATTGTCTGCCGCTTGCCTGTGGTAGCAGTTTCAGATGCAGTGACACTTCTGTGTGTGTGTGTGAGAGTGGCTGTGTATGTATGCATGTAAGTGAGTGAGTGTATGCGAGTGTGTCTGTGTGTATGAGTGTGTATGAGCGCGCATGTGTGTGTGAGTGTGCACGTGTTTGTGCACATTTATGTGTGTGTGCATGCATGCATGCCGTTCGATTTCGGTAGCCTGAGCTCGTGTCTAGGTACTATTGAACGACAGCAGGAAGTGTAGAGTCTGCTCCTGCTTGCCTGCTGCTCGACTCAAGCCTTTCGAAAGGCCCAGCCAGGGAATGCTGGTCGTAGGCCTTACAGGTGGTGCTTGCGCATAGTTTAAATCAAACCTGAATTTGCTTGCCCTGAGCTGACCGAACTGGCGCCTAGGAGCATGAGCCACTCTGACGCTTAGGAGCAGGAGCCATTGAGATCCATGTTTGACTATTATTAATGGTAGCCACTAGAGCATCCTTCACTTCCCTTCAGGTCATTCTGCATCACTCGCTTGTGCAGCAAGCACTGGGGCAGGCTTTGGCAATGCTACGACTTCAGTGCGATCAGAGTGTCTATGTCTTGTTCGGCAATGCTGAACCCAGTGGTCGGCCACAGGCAGCCAGCTGTCAAGCTCTGGCCATCCAGTTTATCTGTGGTAGTCACAATGGTCCTTTGCTGCTGCCACGGCCTGTTGCCTGCCCCCACGTGGTCCCTCCCTCCCTCCCTTCTTCGCCCTCTCTCTGTCATCGGTGCGTCGTCGGATCACTCTTGCCTCGCTGAGCAAGCGCCGGCTCCGGCTCATCGAGGCAGATGCTGCTGCCACGCTGGCGCCGTGTGGTTCTTTAGAGAGACGTCTCTCATTGACCGAATAGGAGCTGGTAAAGGTTGCATTATGTCGGACCCCGGATTCTCTTCTGTGTGTTGAACCCATTTGCCTTGGCTGATCAGGCGTTCATTTCTCAAATTCTCAAGATCAGTGACGCTGCCATTGACCCTGACTCAGGCCTGCGCTTGGTTCACGGCCGTGCTGCCCCTGCCCCACGGGCGCCGGGGCAGCACGGCTGCGTCTACCCCGAATGCGCAGCTGAGGCAGCAGATGCAGGAGGCGGGAGTCCTGCTGTTGTGCTCCTAAAGCTGCCCTTGTCATCCAACTTTCTTACGTTTCAAATTACTGCTTAGTTGGTGCAGAGCCAATGTCTCTCTCGGCCAGCATTGGCACCTCGCTCTTACAGCCGATGCCAGCATTGCCTCAAGCTCGCGTACAGTAGCTAGAAACTGTTAATTTGCTACTGCAATTCTGGCAAACAACCTTGGCAGCCTCTAGAGATAAGGTTGGTCCCAGATCTGCAACCGTTGAGGTTGAGAGCTCTGAGAGAGAGAGAGAGAGAAGGAGAGAGAGGGAGAGTGAAGGAGAGAGAGGGAGAGAGAGAGAGAGAGAGAGAGAGAGAGAGAGAGAGAGAGAGAGAGAGAGAGAGACAGACAGACAGACAGACAGACAGACAGACAGACAGACAGACAGAGTAGCCTGTAGTTTCCCGACGTCGGTGCCTCGTGACCGGCTCTTAGGCAGTCACGGGATTGTAGCCAGGATGAACCTCGGTCAAGGGACTGACCTCTCACATTGCCAGAGGTACAGCCAGTCCTAGGCAGGCTGACGGATGGAGGGGCTGGAGACAAGATCCCCCCCCCCCCCCCCCCCGCCCAACACATCCCCCGAGACTATCCAACAGGCAGGCAGCAGGGTCTGCTGGTGCCCTGCCGCTCTCTTCCTTAACTAGTGCTTAGCTACGATGAAGCAGGCAAAGGCTAGTCCTTGACCCAGCTGGGAGCTCGAGGAATCTCTCAAGTTGCATTATGATGCAGCTTGGTCGGCTTTACTGGCCCATAGTGCAAAGAGCAGATTTAATTGTTAGGCTAGGGGAAGCTGACCATTCGGTGACCATTCAAGGTCCATTCTCTGTCTTGCAAAAGCTGTAACAGTGGCTTTAGCCGAGAGGTCTGTAAACAAATGCCACCATATCTGCTCACAAGAACGGTGCACGGTAAAGATCCGATAGCCGACGGTCTTTTCGATTCATTCTGCCCCCCCCCCCAGCCAGCCTGGCCTCCATTCCCCCACAGGAGGGTATTTAGCCCGGTTCTGCCAGCTGCTGGCTAATTAAAGTCCCAGCGACTGGCATGCCGATTGACTCACCTCTAGAAAGAGGGAAGGAAAAAGAGAGCCTACCTAACAAGATTGACATTTAGGAGGTCTGCTTCCGAGGTCGAGGAGCAGCCGAATGTGTACATTCCTACGTCCAATGCCTGCTGCTTCAGCCGTGGCAGGTAGCAGCTGGCTGCCCTCGCAGGCAGCCGTGGCATCGGCTGCTGCCTAATAGCAGTTGGCTTTCACTGCTGAGGGCCGGCCACCCGAGCTCCGCCGGTGAGCCACTCGGCTTGGCCGCTCGGCTGATGCGGCCCGGCCCTCTCGTGCTCCGACGTCGGCGGCTGGGAGGCCCGAGAAAGTGGATTGGGGCT
This sequence comes from Cristatella mucedo, assembly GCA_009760855.2. NCBI lineage: Eukaryota > Metazoa > Bryozoa > Phylactolaemata > Cristatellidae > Cristatella > Cristatella mucedo. Next base: position 5,177,498 of record WPIO01000004.1, on the reverse strand, counting down.
GAGAGGAAGAGAGAGAGAGAGAGAGAGAGTTCAAACGACCGTCGGCTCGCTCCAGCCGCTCGTCAGCTCGTGGGCACCGCGTCTCCGTCGCCGAGCCCTCTCCGCCGCAGCCTGCAGCCGCCGAGGCCGCAGAGACAGCGAGTCACCGCCGCCGAAGCCGTGCAGCCGCTTGCCGCCGCCGCTGCTGCCAGCAGCAGCAGCTGCTGCTGGAAGGTCGGCGGCCGCCGCCACTGCCGGCAGCTGCGGCTGCACGCTCCATGGCCGCCTCGGTGAGCGGCCGGGTGTCCGCCGCTGCCGTGGCAGCTGCCGCCGGCGGAACGACTGCCACTGCCGGCGGCGGCAGCGGCGGCAGCCTGTCGCAGCGCTGGGACGCTGCCGTGGCTCGGAGCGAGCTGCTAAAGCTCGCGCGGCAAGCGCGGCTCGGCCTGCCTAGCAGCACCGGCGGCGGTTTGGGCGCCGGTCGTGATGTCGGCTGCGGTGGCGGCGTCGGCCCGAGGCGTCGGCCCGAGCTCGGCTTGACAAAGGTGAGCTCGCCCAATCGCCTCGGAATCGGATTCTGTTACGTTGACATGCTGGACGACGACTGCATGGAAGATTCTTTGCTTTTGGCCCACGGGGGTCGAGGGAGGGAGGGAGGGAGGGAGGTAAGTGCTCACCTCCTGTCCCACCCCGGTAGCTGCTGCTCTTAATTGGCATGGGTGCTGCTGCTTTTAGGAAGAAAAGTCTGGCTGCTCGGGGGGGGGGGGGGATGCGGGTAGTAGAGCAGAGCATCTCTGCTTGCTCCTCCCTACTGTGCTTGCGTCCTGCCTGCCACCCCGCGGGTGGCGGGTGAATTCGCAGCCGCTGGGCTAGAGGGGGTGCCTTGCGCTGGCTGCCCTGCAGCCGCGGTCGGTCGCTAGCAAGGCAGCAGTGTCGTGCGGAGGTTCGGGCAGCAGCTCGATAGTGCCGGCTCGGTGTGCAGCTGACCTCGGTTGACGGCCGCGTTATTCGTGGCTGCCTGTGACGCCGCCTCTCTTCTTCTTCTTCCTTTTCTCCACCGTCCTTGTCGGCTCCTTTATCGGCAGCAGCGCTTCCTTGCCAGACTTCGACCGGGGCTTCTGTCAGGCCTTAGCCTCGGTCCGATGCCGGTCTGTCTGCAAGCAGGACTCGGCCGCATCGGTTTTGACCGATCGGCCAGCAAACGCAGCAGTGCGCTGGTTATTTCGTGCGCCTGGCTTGTCGGCGATAGCCGTTCAGCCGAACTGTCGCAGCCAGCCAGCCAGCCAGCCAGCTCGTCTTGCAGCTTTATTAGCCGGCAGCCAGTAAGGGTTAGGGTTAAGCGATTTGAATGGGGGCCACTGACTCCTCCTGGCCCCCGGCGGCCGGCCCGGCGTGTTTCTCATTACTACTAGCAAAGAGAGCTTTGTGGCTTTTGGGCCGAAGCCGTCGGCTGAGTGACCAGCCAGCCATCCAGCCAGTCGAGGCAGGATCTGGGCCGCTTGTCGGCACACACTGTTGCCTCTGCCCGGGGGCGGGCACTTCCTGCCTCACCGGTTGACCTTCATCCTCGTTGCCGGGTGCACCTTGCATCCTTTCCGGTGGCCGGCATTCGCAGTCAAGCTCTCGTGTCGGCGGTTGGCTGGCCAACAGCACAGCTTCAGCTGCTGCTGGACGGGACGTGCAGCTGCTGCAAAGCCGTGGCTCTTTGAGGCAGCAGAAGTGCTTGGCAGCCGGTTTCTAGGCCGGCATTCGTCTAGCCTGCCTGATGCGACAAGTCATGGGGCAGCAACAGGTGACTGACTCTCTCTCTCTCTCTCTCTCTCTCTCTCTCTCTCTCTCTCTCTCTCTCTCTCTCTCTCTCTCTCTCTCTCTCTCTTGCCGCTCTCGTTTGGCTAGGGGTGAGGTGGGCCGAAGTGGCGGGGAAGGGGCAGATCTCAAGAGCTCGTGTGCAGATTTGCCTGCCTGCTAGCTAGCCAGCTTTGTGCGCCGGCCTGGCGACAGTCGGCTCCTCGCTGGGGTCCACCCTCTTCACCCCTGCTTCTGATTACGCTGCTCGGCGCTTGCTTAGTGGCAAGCGCACTTGCGCAGGTCGTAATAATGCTTTACCGAGTTGCTGGTTCGTGTGGATTCTTGCTGTTATAATAATGTCTTCTCTTTAGCATGCCAAGAGAACCAAGTCTCCATCCAGGTGCTTTACAACTTGCTGCAGGATAATTAATAGCTCACTCTTTCTCGTGCGTTTCAGTCGAATGGCCACCTCGATTCCTCTGCCGAGCCAGCAGTCGGCAATGGAGGTAGCTATTGCGGGGGCGAGGCGACATCCAAGATCCGGCGCGACACTCACTCAGAAGAGTCGGAGAACAACGCATCACAGGTGCGTGAACCTCAGCTCACACTAGATGCCCTGCTCGAGGCCCTCTGCATTTGAAGGGGGTCGCGATGCCTGCGGCGGGCTGTACACGGCGAGCGATGGCGCAGAAAGGGAGGAGAAGGTGGACAGGCGAAGGAGTAGGTGGAGGACGAAAGGAGATGCGAGAGAGGTAACTGTCGGGGCTGCAGTTTGCTGCCGGGGCTGCATCTGAGTAGGTGGCAGAGGGAGCTCCGTCCTTGGAATGCACGCAGCAAAGGCCACGCTCGGGCATCAGTGGCTGCAGGCCTTCTGTCCGAATGAGTCACCCGGGGCTTCGATGAGAGCAGATGGCATCAACCTCATCAGTCGAGCAAGCCGACGCTCCGCCTGCCTTTGCTCGGGCTCGGGCTCTATGTCAGCCGGACAAAGGATCCTGCTGATGGAATTGGCTGTTTTTTGTCAATACAGGAGGCAGGTTTTCTGCAGTGCACACCTCAGGATCCCGTCGTGAATGGGAAAGCCTTTAATAATCCTCCCAACTTTTGCTATTGCTGCCTTATCTTGCTGGTGGTGGTGGTGGTGGTGGTGGTGGGGGGGGGGTGATGGGAGCATTCTCGAGCATCTCGGCTGATCTCCACACCCCTAGGTGCGGGCCTACACGCACGTGCAAGCACAAGTGCACTCTCGAGCGCATGGGCACAAGCGAATACAGCCCCGCTGTATGTGTATCGCCTATATTGGACTTTTCAATGCTTGAACCCCTCTTGGGTTCGGGGATTCAAGAACGGCCGAGGCAGCAGCCGGCCAGTGTTGGCTCGCAGTTTGCCGATTATCCCCGCAGGCGGCATCGCTCTGGCTCGACGTCTCTTGTTTCTGCATGGATGCCGAGCTTGTGCCCCACTTTCGTGCGATCAGCAGTCGGTGAGCTCGCGAGGCGCCTTGAGGTGCTCCGCTGCCCCGCCGCACCTCTAGTACGCTGCACCACGCTGCCTTGGCTCGTCGGCAGGACGACGTCGCATTTTTCCAAGCCGAGCTGGAGACCGCCCACGCCCGACTGCTCGACCTCGAGCAGCAGCTGTCGAGAAACAACGAGAAGCTCATGAAGACCGAGGAATGGCTACAGAAGGTAAATGTCTCGTTATTTTCAGTATTGTCATTGTTATTTTTATGGTGATAAATCGCATTCAAACGTGGTAGCTGATTCTTTTATGCTCAATGAAATTACAACCAAGGCGAACCTCTAGCCTTCCTCTCTTGTCTCTGTCTTGCCTTTGCGCCCGTCATGGGTGCATGCTCCGTCCGCGAGCCGGCAGTGCCCGGTCGGCCCGAAGAGTAGGCCCGCCGGCCACCCCCTTTCCAGTCTTAGCCCAGGGTTGAGGTGCTTGCTCTTCACGACCCGGTCATGGGTGCGAGCGATTGTAGTGAGCGGTTCTCTGTTGTATCGCCGAGAAAGCCCGCCGGTGACAGCCTTTAAGGCTGCAAATGAGGCTGTTGAATCAGCTTGATCAGTTGAATCAGAATCAGATTTTTTTTGGAATGACTTTCGACGTTAGTCCGGATGTTTGTTTGCACTTGAGCTTGAATGTGCTGCTGTTCTTTCGTTGCCAACTCAGTTTTGATTGGTACACATCTCACCTAATACTTTTAGTTGCCCTATGACCGCTGCTCGTGCATGTGCGTGCGTGCATGTGCGTGCTTGCGTGTGTGCGCTCACACATGTGTATATGTCAGATGTGCACTAGGGGACTATGTGAACTTGGTACGAGGACAACTGGCAGCGGAATCATGGTGGTAGCCCTTGCCTCTGCCTCTGGAGCTTCGGCCGACACTGACAGAGCTGCCACTGGTGCAGCAGAAGGTTCTGCAGTTGTGGCTTGCTGGCAGTGTAGAGGAGGAGGGGCTGCATTGCATTTGACTGCTAAGGCAGCCAGCCAATCGCTGGAAAGCAGCTGGGTCTGATCTTCCTCCTCTCCCCACTCACGCTGGGGGGGGGGAGGGGAGGGCTCCAGATCTGGCTACCCAGCTGACCTGAGGGTAGAGGTTGACATGCCTCTGTAGGAAATATGAGCTCTGCCGTGGGCTCCGAGGAAAATCTTTCACTTAAGCCTACGAGAAAAGCCAATTTGCTAGATAGGCTGTTCGGCTCTATAAGGGAAAGCCCGGGGCAGCATGCAAATGGCAGTCCAGTCGAAGGTCAGCTGAGAGGACCGACATCCAGCAGCCCAGTGAGGTGGGTCAGCTGGCGCCGACCGGGCGGCCGGCCTTTGCAGCTTGCAGCTGCTTCCTCGGTGGCAGCGACACACCGGCTTCCCTTGCGTGTCGGCCGCGTGCTAATTGGCCATTTGACCATTTCAGCTCTGTCTGTGCCTGTCTTGGTGCTGCTTGTTTTTGCTTTCACCGAGTGCCCCCCCCCCCCTACAATATGTCGGTGGATTTGCATGCAGGGAGGGAGAGAGAGAAAGGGAGCCGGAGAGCGAGCTGGAGAGCACTTGTGGAGTCTGCTGGGTTTGATGTTGGCCCCCAGGAGATTTCTGAAACTTGCAGTTGCTGCAGCAGGATCGTCATGTTATAGCAGCAGCAGGCCAGGCAGGGTGGCTGTCGCATCCTGGTCACGGGCGACAGGCGCTTCTCTCAGATCTCTTGCTTGCCAGAATGCTCGGACTGACGTTGTGACCGTTCCGAGGAAGGATTGAAAGCCGGTTGAGTAATGTGATGGTGCCAGATGATGTGCCGTTTTGCCAGGTGATCAGCCATTTTGTGAGGAACTTTCCTTCTGATGCGAAAGGGCTGCCGAATTGTGGGCCTGTTTGCTCCAGTGAAATTTTGGTTTGCCACGCACAAATACCCGTGTTCAAAAACACCCATGCTTGCGTGCACACGAGCCGTGTCCAGGTAATTGTTGCTGCCTCCCGGCAGCTCCCGAGACTGCCTCACGTGTATGTGTCAGATGCCTCTGCCTTGCTACCTGCTGTAAATCTGTTGTGTGACTGCACTCGGCCAATGGTTTTCTCGATCAGCTTAGGAGTGTCGGTTCACTGTATTTTAATTTTTGCACTGAAGAAGCCAGCAATTCTGCTTGCTGTCTGGTCACTGCTTGGCTGGCCAGCGGGTTTGAGCAGCAGAGAGTTCACTTCCGCTCGCTTTCTTTTCTGATGCCTTGCATGCCACTTTTCCGGCTGCCAGTCCTGCAATTGGTTCCCAGCGATCTCGTGTGATCAACTCGGTCGTTGTCCATCTGATCAAGCCCGAGAAAGCTCATCACCATTGCCTCTCACTGCTGGTTCACATTAGCACGCCCACCGAGGCACGAGCCATCTGTGCGTCGGCTCTGCTCGCCCGCATGATGCTACTCCTGATGCCACTCCTGATGCTACTCCTGCTCCTGCTCTGCGCTCCCTTCTCCTACACTCTCCGCCCGTGCTCCTTGCTCTCAGTGCCTGCGCGGGCTGCTCCCCCGCCCGCCGCCCCCGTGCTGTCGCTCCTGGCTGTTCAATCGAGGCTGCTGCTGCTGCAGGAGCAAATGACTAGAACCTATCTGGAGGCGCACAAACTCGAACTGATGAGCGACATAATGGAGCTGCGTGGCCGGCTGCAAAACGTCGAGAAGGAACGGTCCGAGTATCGCGAGAGGCACGAGAGGCTGCAGGTGGGTGCCGCTCGTGCTCCGATGGATGTCTGCCGCTCTCCCTTGCTGCAGCACTTGCATAGCCCCCTCCTCTCCCCGTGCCTAGCTGACAGAACTTCCTACGTTAGCTGTTCGGAAGGATTTAGCTGCTGGCCGGCTGAAAATGCCTGCTGGTTTGGTCCAGCGGTTAAGGTGCTCGCCCCGACCAAGGTCTGGCTGAGGTCGTAGGCTCGAGCCCCGAGGCAAATGTGAAGCGCCTGAATAGAGATTAAGTGCTCCTGGGGCGCCATACAAATGAATTATAAATAAAACCGTTGGCCACTGTTGTTGGTTTGTGCTTGCTGGCTGTGGCTGAGTAGTCAGCTGCCAGCCGATGAAGCAGCCTCAGCAGTGCTAGTAGCTAGCCATTAGCATGCCCGGCTGGGCTGCCTGCCACTGTTGTGTTTGCTGACAGCCGGCCGGCCGGCGGCTGCAGCAGCTGCTGTGAGGCATATGTTTATCGCTGCTGATTGTCAGGTCCTCGGTAGTCGAAGGGAAGAGGCAGCTGGCACACTGCCTAGTCCGGAAGCTCTTCCCCATCCTGAGGTCACCAGTCACCAGCAGCCGGCTTCCCACAGAGCTCCATCCCTTCGAGTCTGCCTACCTGCCTCACCTGCCTAGCATGGCAGAACTGGAGGGGAGAGGCTGCTGCAATGCTCGGCATCCGTTTCCTAATGCTGGTGCTGCAGTGTGCAAGCGAGCGTGTGTAGCCCTGCGTGCGGCCTGGAGCCACGGTGGACCGCCGGCAACTGCTATCCGGCATGTGCTGGTTGGTGCTGGTGCTTGGTGGAGTGCTCTGCTTGTGTTGGCATCCGTAGGGCCATGTGGCCACTCCTTGCTAGCATGTATGTTCAGCTCTTTCTTTTCTTTTTCACTGCTCACATTGACGGGATTTCGGAAAATGCGTTTTTTGCATTGGTAGGTTTGCTATTTGTATTGAAGAGGCTACTTCCAATATTCTATTTGTACCACAAGTGTTCAGGTGCCAGAGTGTGTCGCGTGACTGCTGGTCAAGAGAGGGGGAGAGAGAGAGAGAGAGAGAGAGAGAGAGAGAGAGAGAGAGAGAGAGAGAATAAGAATTTTGTCGTGTGCAATTTCCTTAAGCTGACCAAGCAGCACTGTAGGCCATGGCCTCTCGTGTCGGTCGATCAATGCAGAGTCGATCAATGCAGAGTCGATCAATGCAGAGTCGATCAATGCAGAGTAAGTCAGTCGGTGGCCCCGGTCGATCGTTAGTAGACACCTGGTGTGCAGGCCGGTGCATCTGCTGTTACTTAACGATGGCTCACCCGGTCATCAAAGCGAACTGAGCCCGTGGGTGTCAACTCTTTCGGGCAAGCACAGTCCAAACGATTGTTCACTCTTTAGCCACACAATTAGTTTTGCCATTGCTCACCGGCTTACTCACTGTTAGTAAATTGATTTGTAACAGGCAGCATGAATAGGTCTGCTGCTATTTATATTATACAACTTAGGTTCCCGAGTGTGTGCTTCTTAACTAGTAAGAGATCGGCATGATAAAGCTTACCACTTTTTTCATCAGTATAAATCTTCAATGGCTTTGCTGTAAGGCATTTATATGCTGAGATATGATGCTCCTCGAGGCCGCCTGGCAATGTGTGCAAGGTTACAGCAATAAGTTGTAGCAGTTTGCAGCAATAGCTTTTGTGATTGATTGATGTGTGCCTTGGTTATTGCTTGAACTGTGCGTCGCCCGAGATGCACACCTTGCCTATCGGCAACTAGCCGGGGCCACTTTATGCAGCGTTTTCGGCGTTGTCGAGTTTGTCCCGCCGAGACCGAGCTGCGTGCCACTCTTTTCTGCAGAAACAACTGTACGAGCTCAACCACAGCGTGCATCGCAAGGACCGAGAGCTGGCTGAGCTGCGCAGCCGACTGGCCAAAGGTGGTAGTCCTCTGCTCCAGGGAGGCGGCACCGGCATGCTGGATGGCAGCCTGGTTTCTGGTACGCCACTTTTCTTCCTCCAAACTCCTCCCGCTTTTCCCAGCTGCCATTTCGTGCAGCACTGTTGCCACTTTTTTCTCTCGAGAATGTGCACTCACGTGCCCCCCCCCCCAGTCGTCGAAGCTTCCTTGCTTGCTGCGCGACCTCACGCTATGAGAGGACAGGACCAAGAGCCGATCGTCCCCCTTCCGTGATGAAGGCGTTGGCAGCTTTTATGTCTAATGGGCCGGGCTGAAAGATTCGACCTCTGCCGAGATGAGGACTTTTGCAGTGTATGCCTCAGAGACGTTATGGCGCCGATTGATTTAATTCAATTGAGCAGGCAGTGCTACGTCTGCTCGGCTTCCGAATGCTGCTGGCCGCATGGCGAGGTGGCATTCGGCGAGGTCAAATGATCGGCCAGAGTGCTGCAGATTAGCTGTCGGAGGAGTAGAACAGAAGTCTCACTGATTTTTCCATCTCCCTCCATCTTTCTATATCTCTCTTTCTTCTTCTTCTCTCTCTCTCCCCATATTTCCTTTTCTCACTCTCTCTCTCTCGCTCTCTCTCTCTCTCATCCCAATCTCCCCTTCCCCCAGTCGTCATCAGTGCTCTCGAGGCCATTTAGTGCACCTGGCTCACTTTCTGCTTGGCGAGAAGGTCGAGCAAGGCTCAGGCAGGAAATGCTGGAGATTAGTGGCTGGTCGCCATTCATTCTGCAGATTGCTGCATGCTGAAGGGTCATCCGCTGACGAGTGAGCGTGACCGGCATAGCCGTGGGTTGACAAAGATTCAGGCCTTAATGTCAGAATACCCGGGCAGTCTTCTCCCCAAGATCGGCTATTTTGCCTCCTGGCCGACTTGATGCACTGCCAGTGTTTGTCCCTTCCGTGATTCGTGCTCTCTTACACACTGCTCTGGCTTTGCTCTCGTCTTTCTCTGCTTTCTCACTGTCTCAACCTCTCTCTCTCTCTCTCTCTCTCTCTCTCTCTCTCTCTCTCTCTCTCTCTCTCTCTCTCTCTCTCTCTCTCTCCTCTCTCTCTCTCTCTCCTCTCTCTCTCTCTTTCTCTCTCTCTCTCTTTCTCTCTCTGCTCGCTCACCCACCCACTCTCTCTATCCTTCTTAAACGTCGATGTCTCTGTCTGTCTGCCTCTCTTTCGGCGACACAGTGCAGGTCGGTGGCTGGCAGTCCTTTCTCGCAGTCGCCATACTGGATTTTTTGTCGTCTATTGCGAATTGCACGGCTCACGGCCGTTGGCCACCTGTTTTGTACTGCAGGACGGTATTTCGGCAGCTTAGATAGGCACAATCTTCTGCTGCGACGCAAACGTAAGGACCCCGACGCTCGCCCGCTCGCCATCCAGTGCTTGCATGCATATTGTTGTAGCTAGAGCAGGTGCGCTACTCTGTTGCTCGCCCTGTGGTGTCCCACTTGCTGGTAGGCTCAGTGCCGTGCCCAATCCCCTTTCGGTGGCCGTGGCCGCTGTTTTGGAGTGCTCGGCAGGCTTTGTTAGGTGTCGCTCTCCTATTGGCTGTGCCGCGTCGCTCCGGCATCGCAGGAGCTGTGCTGGTTGCTCGGCACTCCGAGTCATGCGGCTGTGGAGTGTGGTTTTTTGCCGCCCATCGCGTGCCTGCAGTAGCAGCCTCGGTGGCGGCATGCAGAGAGGACTTGGCAAGCAACTTGCAGTGAAGTGGCTAATGATCGAGTCCCTGTACACTAAAAGCGATCTTCATGCATTGGTATTACTGCCTCACACGAGGCGCTGTCATGACTGCCTGTACTTGGCATGCATGGACTAGATAGCATAGGATGGGACGGTTGCACGCTCCAAGTAATAATCGCCTTTCCGAGCCCCGAAAGAATGTCCGGTGAGTGCTCCGTTACGTTTCTCCAGCTTGCCTCCTGATCTTGCTACTGACTAGTCGTGGTTCTTTAGAGTTCTTTTCTTACGAAACAGCGTCGACAAAGCTTCTCTTGCCGCCGATTTTGGCGTCTCCTTTTCCACTGTCCTTTGCTGCTACTTCTTTGCTACTTACTTCCTCACTGTCTTTCTTATTTTGCTGCGCTTCTCACTCTTGCTCGAGATGGCGGTCGGTGGCTCCCATCGAAAGCTGCTGCTCTTTCTGAGCAGCCCTTCTAAGATAGTTCTACAGTGAGCATATCACCAACTTAGTACTTATGGAACCACAGACCCCAGATGCATATGTGCCATACCGCCCATGAGGTGACCTGAATTGGCCATTGGCCTGGTGTTTTCGATATTACAGGTGCAGGTGCAGTTAAAGAAGATCAATTTGCCAGCCAACCAATCAATAACCGATCATGCTACAATAATAATAATAATAATAGTAATAATAATAGCAATGCTAAATCTTTTATGTAGCACCCTAATTAAACTATTCCTCTTTCTTGACACTTTAAATATGCTGGAAAGGAAGCATGTCTATTAGTTATTGATAGCATTCCCAGGTTTTAGCTTGCCTAAATACTAAAGGGTTAATTAATGCGGATGGAACAAATACTGTGAGGAGTAGGTGGGTTTTAGCTTTTGGCTTCATTTTGAATATCATCAAGAGGATGTCGGGATATCAATCGGCAGTGAGTTCCAGGCTCTGGGAGAATATAAAGTGAAGGTACAGTTTCCAAAGGATTTTAAGGCTGGTTAGAGGCACGGCCAGTCGACTATCGGCAGATCTGTAGGTGGTACTACCATAGGCCTGAAGTGTTTCAGATGGTAGGCCGGAGCAAAAGAGTGAAGAGATTTGAAAGTGAATGGTGGAATTTTGAAGTTGATATGATGGGGAGCTAATGCAGATCGGTGTAAAGTGGTGAAGCATGGCACTGGCAACGTTTGCGACTGGCAGGCCTTGTACAGCAAGAGTGTCAATGAGTACACAGGGATCTGAGGGTGCCCCTGTATCTGATCAGTAGTATGTCACAGACCAGGGTGCTTAGCCCACTAGTCGGCATGGTTGTCTGCTTGCACTGATGCCAAATCACGGCTGCTGTGAACAGTAAAAAGAATCAGCCTACCTGCCTTGAAGGGAAGGCATGGCTAGTCGATGCAATTGAGCTGGCCCTGTCTCCAAACAAATGCTTTCCGGGGCATATTGGTGCATGTTCTCACAATTGGTGACGATGGCAGACATTTCCACTTGCCCCAGTGAAGTATGTCTCCAGCTCTTCCTTCAATCATTTGCCAGTGGCTGCTTTTATCACCTCAGAGTGACAGCGCCTCGAAAGTCCTTTTCAGGGTCAAGTTTGGCCGCCCTCACATAAATCCCTGATCTTTTGATCAGCAGCTCTTTGAACTGCTTGCTTCTGGTTTCACAGAGGACAAGAGGGATAAGGTGTTCAAGCAGACTGCACTGCTCTGTGTCAGCAGACTCTTTCACTGCTCTGACGTCCACGCCTCAGCCATGATAGTAGAAGGACAAGAAAACTCTGGCAGTCAAGCCATCATAGTAGCTTCACCATCCCCCACATCCAAACACAGCAACTCCCGGCCAATCGGGCAGTGGGCTCACACTGCACCGTACCCCCACCCACCCCCTCAATCGAGCTGTACCTTGTGCCTGCGCGTCCACTAAGTATAGGGACGTCGTCTTCGACTTTTTTTCTGCATCGCTAGCAGTCGCGTGCACGAGCCCTGCCCACTTGAGCCCACACTTCTGTCTCTCGTGCGCCGAGGTAAAAGTAGTACCGGCGACTCAGTTCTCAATGCACCCAACGGCTCAGATTTGACTGCCCCGCAACGCGGCGCCAATTTCGCCGCCGCTCTCGTGTGCCAGTAAAGGTGGCAATGTGCATTCGCTTAAGCCGTGCCAGCCGACCGTCAGTGGCCATTTCGCGGCTAGACCGTATCAGGTCTGTCGAGAGCGCGAACAGCTTGTCTCGTCCTCGATGGGTTGTCAAACCCACCCCACCCACCCAAATCAGCCACCCACGGCCGTGGCCTCGTGCCCGCCTGTACGCTGGCGAGCAAAGTGTTCGTCGCCGTGCTCACTCGCCATCCCGGTGGGGGGCTACCACTTTGGCTGAGCTTCTTTGCTTGTTTTTTTTGCTGCTGCGCAGCATGGGGTGCTGCCAATTGTCATCCGGAGAGCTCTCCGTGACGAATCGTGCTCGCCCTCGTCAGGCCGCTGCATGGCTTTCAGTAGCTCCGAGCCGCGCGCTCGGGGTAACAGTAGTTGAGCTGCCTCTGCCGGGCTGTGGCCGACGGCCTAGGGATCTGGTGGCCGTCGCGTGGTCGGCTAGTGTGCCACCTCTCGTTCGTCGTTGTAGGCTTCACTAGTCGCTCGTGCTGGCGCTGGCGCCGCTGCTGGTGCTGCCGTCGCTAGGAGTCTCTCTCTCCGGTCGCTTGCACGGACCACGCTGCCGCAGCCGCCGTTTCTCGCAGACGCGCCCACGCGATCGGCAAACCCTGCCGAAGGGAGGGCACACTTGCGGTGCACGGGTGGCCATCTTGTTCGTGCTTGGCGCCCTCTGGACGTTCTCGTAAGAGTCCTTCCCGTTCGCTCGCCGCCCCTGCAGAGACCGAGGTCGAGAAGCTCAAAGCCGCCGTCGAGCGGCTGATGGCGGAGAACGAGATTAAGGAGCGAAAGCTCGACGAGCTGCGCAAGGCCGTGCACAAGTACCAGAAGGTCGAGGAGATCATACTGCAGTCGTCCGTGCATGGCGGCAGCAGCGGCGGCGGCATGCGCGGCCTGTCGGACGCCGAGGGCGACAACGGATCGATGTCGTCTGTCAATGATGCCGCATCTGCCAAAGCTTACCACTCCTCGAGCCACAAGGTAACCAGCAGCTTTCGGCAAGTCCCAATCCCCTCACCCCAACCCCACCTCCTCACCCTGCCACGTCTGACTAGTCTGCCTTGGTGTGGCATCGATTGCCACGTCGGAAGTATGCCACCTCGGAAGTATGCCTGCCACCTCGGATATTTTCCATCCTTTTTTTTCGGTACTGTCGATCCACCATGTGAAATCCAGCCGCGAACTCGATTGTCGCATCTCGTTCTATCGCTAACCTACTCGCTGTCACAATTGATTTAATACATTGCCTCTACTTCATAATGCATGCCCTCTACGGCCGACCGAACAGGCGGCCTGTCACATGTCGCAGTGCCTGCCACATCGACCTGCAGCGAGATTGCTTGCACTCCCATCCTGACTGCCCTTCGCTTGCACTTTCATCCTGACTGCAATTCGCTTGCACTCCCATCTGCCAATTCGCTTGCACTCCCAATTCGCTTGCACTCCTATCCTGACTGCAATTGCGAGCTCAGCAGCACCGCTTCGCTGCTGCTGCTGCTGGAGTTAGCGGGCGCTTGCTAGAGCAGCTTCGCCGACGGGAATGCAGCCGTGGCAACTGCTGCTCGGTCGCCTGTGCCGATTCGAGTGTGCACGTGTGTGCCTCCATGAGAGGCTCTCACCCGTCCCGGCAGCCTCAGCCGCCGAGCATCGTGCTGGCTTCCTGCGCTCCGGCTGCGCCGAGTCTGACTTTGACGGGTTGCGTCGGCTTCCGTCTTTTTAAGGCCGGCAGCTTGGGTCAGAGAAGCGACATCTCATCATCGTTCCTCACCGCAGCAAGTACGCTCGGCTGCAGCTCAGCTTCTGGCTGGGGCGGCGAGCCTAAGCTCGGCTGTCGGGGGGGGGGGCTGGGGTGGGGGGGGGGTGGGGCATGAGCATGAATGCTGAGTGATGGCGGCTGGTCTTGTCTGGTCTTGCTGGCGGTCGCTTGCTGCACGAGTGCCACGCCCACCAAGCAGTCGTCTATCCTTCCTTCCATGTTTGCTTCCTTCCATGTTTGGGAAGAAGTTTGGGAAGCACGTGCATGTTTTCTGCTGCTGCTGCTGCTGCTGCTGCTGGTGCTGCTACCGCCACCGCCTGTTTGGTCTGCCCCGCTGGCCATGCCCTGCTCGGAAGGGTGGCGTTGGCAAGCGACACGCTCCGCTGTGCAGCGGCTGCGCAGCAGACGCGTGTGCAGCTCCTTTCACCTTGCAGCAGCGACAGCGGGACTGTCGTATGGCGATGGCGGCCGAGGCGGAGGCGGAGGCGGCAGCTTCAGCACGCTGGCCGGCTCCTCCCTCCTAGCCTCGAGGGCCGCCGTCGCGCAGGCGCCGGCCATCGTGCACAGGTCGAACAGCTGCGAGGCGCTGCGGTCTAGCCGAATCACGCCCAAGGGGGCCGTCGAGGTCAGTAGCGGGTGGCGGCAAGTCGTGGGCCGACAGCCGGCGTGCGCCTGCTTCAGTCGTTCGTTTCCCCCCACCCGGTCAATCCGATGCAGACCATTTGGCTGACGTCAGTATCCGGCATTAGCCTTTGACGTCGGCTCTGCAAAGAATGCCTCTCAACACGGATCGCGGGCCCGAGGAAGTCCTGCGGCTTGCAATCCTGTAGTGCCCACTGCAAGCTGGGCGATGGCCGACAAGGCTCGTCTGTCGCTATGCAAACGAGGCCGTTGAACTAGGCGACCTTTACCTTTCCGAGGGGGTATGCCATGCCTTTAGCAGCCTTCTGTCTATGATTGGTCCTCTCACTAGTCTCTCCACACACACACACCCCCCCCTATAACCGACCCCATGCAGAGCTGCTGGATCTACCATGGCCGGTGCTTCGTGAAGCGGCGGCCATCGACCGCCTGCTCGCACCGAGTGGCGGATTCGCATGGCGGCCATTGACGCCATTTGCCGGCGCGTTTGCAGAGCCCGCCCGAGAGCCACGCCCGGGGTGCTCTGGGCGGCGATGGCGGGGCTCAGTCCACCGCTTACAACAGTCTGCCGAGGGACTACAGGAACAAGGTCAAGGCTGTCGGAAGCGGTGGAGGCGACGGCATTGCCGCCGCCGCCTCCGCTTCTGCCTCCTCCGGCGCTCGCAGCAAAGGTGGAGAGCCGCCGCTTATTCGGCGCTTGCTGCTGCCTGGCTTTGATAGCCTCCAGAAGGGCTTCCTTAAAATAACCTCACGCAGATGGAGCTGCTCGGCGCCAGAGCTAGGTGCGCTCTTGCTCGCTCGCTCGTGCCGCCGCCATCCGTTTGGTCTTCTCTTTTCATGGCGTCCGTCGGTTCGAGTTTTGTCGAAGCTTGTATCTCACGGCTCGACGGTGATGCCGGCAGGCCATTCGCTGCTGTCCGCAGGGGACTGCAATCCCTGCGATGCCCCGAGCGGTTCCTCTTGGGAGTGGAGCTCTCACCTCTCTCGTTGTTGTCGCCGGAGCCTGGCGGCGGCGTCGTCGTCGGCGGACGCTTTGTGGTCGTACTCCCTCCCGTCTTTGGTGCCGCCACCGAGCCGCCACTTCGGTTGCTTCACGCATGCTGGCACCGACTGCCAATCGAGGCAGTGACCTCACGCCTCCGCCACCCCTTCCCCCGTCGCCTCGGTTTTTCGCTGAGTTACTGTTGTCACCGTGTCACTGCCTGACCACATCTGCCTGTGGCACCTTTCTTTGGAATCCGAGGAGGAGCTAGCGACCTGTTTACGTTTGGCTTCGCCAATCATTTATACCTTATTATGATAATTATTATTGTTAGTAATACTGTTATCATTTTGATTCGGTTATGCGCAGTTGCACCCCTCACAGCTTGTGAGGTGTGTTCGGCCGCCTTCACCCTCAACGCAGCTTGCTCCAACAGCGGTTCAGGCCATGTGCTGCCCCCGGAAAGATGGCTCGTGCATCGTTACCGTGGCCAAACATAGCATAATGCATCAGCTGCTGCTTTGTACACCGTTGCTAGCCGAGCTGTGTCACGGTTTTGCTTCGAGATTGGTACTAAAGCTATTCCGTTTGTTTGCTTGGCTGGTATCGGTCTCATGCTTCTTCGTCTTTTCTTCGAGCTTGTTCTTTCGTTTGTTCCGACCCGTCGGTCCAACCCGGTGTCTTTCGTTTGCCTGCCCTCACAGCCTGACCTTCGTTCGGTGATTAGAACTCGGCGCCATCTTGTTGCCATCTTTCGTTTGCGACGGCCTTCACCCGTGCTACTGACTTGCTGCTTGCCTCGCGCGCGCCCAACTTCACCTGCAACCGTAACCCTGACGGGAGCAGCAGCAGCCGCGGCCAAGCATGGCAGCCTGCCTGACAGCCCTGGAGCACGGACAGCCGATTCACGCTCGCTGGTCCTAGCTTTTTCCTGCACTGCGCGCTCGATAGCTTGCACGGCCTGGCCTGGCGCGCCAGCACTGGCGCGGCTTGCTCGCAGCTGCTTGCCTTCTTTTTTTAAAGCCAAGCTGGCAGCTTGCTGACGCTAGCCGGGAGCGGCCGCGCCGCGTCACCTCTCGCGCTCGTCGTGGCCGGCGCCCGCGCCGGCGCCGATCTAGATGGAAGCAGCTCGCTCGCGCGAAGGCGCTCGCGCGCGCACGGCGTTTCTCCTGCTCACGCGACGCTGCCTCCGCGGCCGTCCAGACGCTTACGACGAAGAGACGAGCGGCGACGACGACGTCGGCTCTAGCGGCAAAGAGCCGCGGAGGAAGCGGAACAGCAACGCTAGCGGGCTCAAGAAGATATTTGCCAGGTGCTGCAACCCGCTGCACCCCGTCTCCTTCTCTTGTGCTCGTGCTCGAAGGTTGAACGTGGAACAGTTGAAGTGAATGAATGGGTGCAACGCTACCTCGTCCCCCTCCCGCCACAGCAGCAGCCGATCGACGGCTCGCTGCGCTTGCGCGATGCTCTGCAGGCTGAAGCGCAGCTCGTCATCGGAAGTGGTCGGCGACGGCTTCCGTCGAGGCGGTGCGCGTGCCACTGCCGGCCCGCGCCTGGGCGGCTGGTCGGGCGGCGGAGTCCAGAAGTCGCTCGTTCGCGAGAATCCCGGCTTGCCGTTCGCTCGATGGGATGGCAACCAGGTGAGCGCGCCTGTCGATTGTGCGGGCGCTGGCTGGCTGGCTGCCGCCGACCGAGCGCTGCTCAAACCGCTTTTCGGAACCTAACTAGCTGTTTACCTATACCTCGTACGAACCTCAAATCCTGTGGAGATCCACACATTTAGTTTGCATGCTCCCAAAGCCTGGAACTCAACACGACATCTCCTGACTTGACCACATTTAAAAAGAAATTTAAAATGCGCCCATTTGTGACAACATTTAGTGGGTCCCTGCGATTTGTCCTCTATGCGCTCATGCGTGCTGACACTGTGCATACTACCACTAGCCGCACTTGCATGCTGATCCTGTGCATGTCACTCCTAACCATGTTATTCATGTTGTTTATCAAGCATGCTACCACTCACCATTCGATTGTGTTTCCTTTGAAGCAAATGTAAAGCGCCTAGAAAGAGATTGAGTTCTCTGAGGACACGATCAATATCAAGTGTATTATTATTACTATTATTATTATAACGAGCCCTTGTTCCAAGCGAGCGCTCCATGGTACCCCGCCGCTGCTCATGCAGAGCCCCATCGTGTGCCACATCACGGCCAGCGCCGCTGTCTCTCGCCCCCGCAGGTCGCCGACTGGCTGCAGCACGACCTCGGCCTGGCCATGTACGTGCCCGACTGCCGGCGCTGGGTGCGCTGCGGCCAGCAGCTGCTCGACGCCACGCCTCACGCCATCGACAAGGAGCTGCGCATGACGAACGCGCTGCACCGGAAGAAGCTGCTGCTCGCCGTCGACGACATGCGCAGCAGCGAGGCCGACCCGGACGGCGGCTCTGCACTAAAGCTTGCCATGTCCAGCGCTCTAAACTTCCGGCCCGAGTGGGTGACTCGCTGGCTGGACGACGTGGGACTGCCGCAGTACAAGGACCAGTTCTTCGAGGCGCGCGTCGACGGGCGCGTGCTGAACTTTCTCACTGTGGTACGTCGCCGCCGCCGCCTAGCCGATACGTGCGCACACGCGCACGCCCTCATGGCTGCCGCCGCACCTGCTGGCATGAGGTGCTGTGGCTGCTGCCCAGCTGGGCGGAGGGCTGAGCCGGCAGTGGCAAGTGACGCGTCGGCTCACTGGCGCGGCGGTTGCAGGAGGACCTGTTGGCCATGAAGATCACGAACGCGCTCCACCACGCCAGCATACGGCGCGGCATCGAGGTGCTTCGGCAGAACGAGTTCAACCTGTCCTCTTTGAAGCGCAGGCCGCTTCCGGAAGAGTTGGCCGACGGGGTTGTGGCCGCACGAGCCATGAGTCCAGAAGCTGTCCTGCTGTGGACCAACCACCGTATCATGGAGTGGCTTCGCACCATAGACCTGTCGGAATATGCTCCGAATTTACGAGGCAGCGGCGTCCACGGCGGTCTTGTGGTAATGAATGGCGCCCGGAGCGCGACGTCTTCTGCTCTCGTGTAATCGCTGCTGAATCCCCTCCCAGTTGCATCTGTGATACCATCGCTGGCAGGATGTGGAGCTCGCCGGGGAGGCAAATGCTGGCGTGTGAACAGCGAGGGAGTTGCATTGGTTATGCAATCGTGATACCATCCGGTCTGCGAGCCTGTAGTTGAAGTCGCCTCCCGTGTTGCACTAGTCGGCCTGATTTGATGGGCTTTCGTTCAGGGTTGGTATGAGCAACTAGCACGGTAGAGGTTGCCTGGTAATCATAATAATAATAATACATTTGCATAGCGCCCTCAGAGAACTAAATCTCTTTCCTAGGCACTTTACATACGGTGTAAAGAAAGCATGATCAAATGTTAAGTTCTAGCATGCACAGTGTCATCAAGCATGACACGGTCGGAGGCAGAAAAGGAAGCATGAAGTCAGCATATGCTGCTGACTGGGGAGGTAGGGGACACATCAGCCACGTGGGACAAAACGCTGGGTGCCACTACCCAGCGTTCAGCTTTAGGAATGCTTACCGCAGTGCAAGGAAGCAAGGTTCCTGTGCTCTCTCCAAGTTTGCACTCTCTTGCTCGGATGCCTGCTCGCATGCGTGGTCACGTGTGCTCGACAGCGCGACAAGTGAGTGCCGTCCGCATCCCAGCATGCACTTGACCCTTGGCTCGGCCGTGCCAAGTCCTGCCCTCCCCCTTTGCTTGAGAGCTGGTGGCACGAGGACAAATTTTGGCGAGAGCCCGCACGTTTGCATACAGCAAGACAGAACTTTGCACGTTGCGTGCTGGCGCACGTCGTTGCACGCCACCGCATCCGTGCATCTCTCCGTCCAGATCCTGGAGCCGCGGTTCACCGTGGACATCCTGGCCGACCTGCTGAGCATTCCCACTGCCAAATCGCTCCTCAGGCGTCACCTGGCCTCGCACTTCGCTTCTTTGATCGGCGACGAGGCGATGAAGAAGAAAAGCGAAACAGAGGGCAATCAGAATCTGCCACCGCTAACCCTGAACGGCAAGGTGAAGGTCAAGAAAGTGGCCCTGTTTCACAAACGGCCCCTGCAGTCCGTGCCGGGCATCGACGGCGAGCTACTGTGCCCGACAGACGACCTTGCACCGATAGACGTTAAAAAGGAGGACAAGAAGGTGAAGGATGCCGTGGCAGCCTATAAGAAAGAGCTAACCAAGAGGGACCAGAAGAAGCCGCCTCGTGAAAACGTAGGTGCCTTCGACGCTACCGCTGCGCGCCTGCCGCCGCCGACCTCCGGGGACAGCGAGCGAGCTCGCGAGGGCTTCGTGCAGCGTCAGGCTTCTGCACTGTGGCTGCGGCTGCTGCAGTGTCTTTTTCTGTGTGTAGTTGGCTAAGGCTATCACTGACTACACCCAGTTCTCTCAGGAAGTGAGAACAATGGCGGTAGGTGGTCGGGGCATGCAAAGCCGGATGCTGCTACTGCTGCCGCCGCCGCCACCACAGCTGGCACCATCGCGAAAAGCACCGGCATGCATGACCGTGTAATGTCCTCGTGGCCTTTTTGTTTACGTTTTTCTTTTTTACTTATGCCCACATGGCTGAGTTATGGCGCATAACCGCTTGGTCGACAGAGCTGCCATTTCTAATGCTCAAAGCAGTTAGTGGGACGGGCAGGCAGGGGGGTGGGCTTTGGCTGGTTTGCTTTACGATTCGCTTTGAGATTTGTCATACGTATGCCCGAACAATAGTGATAGTCGTGGCAGCGCTTGACGCTCTCGCCAGTGCTGCGCTTGCAGCAGCAGCTGCTTAGCTTGTGCAGTAGGTAGGCGCACGCGATGCATCGGCTGCGGTCGGTTCGCTGTCCCACAGGTTCTGTCTGTTCGCATTCAGCAGCCACCACATGCAATGACATGGTGCGGTGGATCTCAGGTCGATCGCCGGCTCCGTGGATTTGGCCGTGCGCTTTGCTGTGCCGCCATGATACGATGGGCGTGCATGCTTCTGGCGTCGCCCGTGAACCGCAGCCCGCTCCCGTGCTTGACATCGAGCGGTCGATCGGACCAGCACGTGGCGGCGACAGTTCCCCAACAACGTGTCGAGTTACGTTCGACGGCTGCATTGGCCTGCAGCCAATGAAAGTAGCTGTCAGCTGCAAGAATGCGATTGAGCGAACGGCCTGAGACAGCTGTTTTTATACTGGGAGGTGGCCCCCCCAGACATGCTAGTCCGCCAGGCTTTCGCCCTGCAGGCCTTCACAGCGACATTTATCCCTACTGATGAACGTCGCTGATTGGCAGTATATCTTGTACATCTTTTTCTGCCTTCCTGATGGGCAGTTGCAGGCAGGCCCTGAATGCTGCTGGACATCGCTATTCGCCCCTTTGCTGCTTGCTCGAGATCGTGTTGGTCAGCTTAAGTCTTCTGATTCGGCTTTAAGTCTTCTGATTCGGCTTCTGATACGGCTCCGAGTCACCGAAAGCTAGAGCATGCCCTGCGGCGGGCGCTCGCGAGCTGCGACCGGTCACCTTCATACCTTCGCGCGCAGGCCTCAAACTCTCACCGAGCCTGCCGGTCTCTGCATTTGTCTACGTGGTCCTCTCCTCTCTCCCCCCCCTACAAGTAAAACTGGGAAAACTGGTGAAGACAAGCAGAGGCACGACAATGGAGGCGCCATCGAAAGGTGGCACGCATGCTGACACGTATCGTCGAAAAAAGAGTCGAAATCCGAAAGTCCCCTCGAGCTTTTCGAGTGCCGACTGCGAAAAGCCGACTCAAAGCGTCGCCCACCGACGTTGGTCGTCAGACATGGTGGGGGCGGGGCGGGTGGGGGCGGGGCAGAGGTGGCTGAGACTTTGAGCGAAGGCCCGCTGACGCATCCATCTTCGTCGCGAGCCCCTCTCCATTGCATGGCACCTGCACGCTGGCATTGTACACCCGGGTTTCGGGTCGCTTCTACGGCGATCGAGAGCTGCGCAGCCCGAGCTGAGCTCTCTCCTGTCTCTCCTCGACTTTGCATGCTTCGGCGCCAGCGTCTTCTTCACACTCGCTCGATAGCGACGGCGCTGCTAGCCACGTGGAGGCAGCCGAGCACCGGATGCACCGCCGCCGCCGCTCGGCTGCTGCAGCCGCAGACGTTCGCTCTTTTACGTTCGATCGTGCCAGCGCTGGTGCCCCCGCAGTGTGCGCGTGCAACATCGCACTGCCTGCTCATTTCGAGGCCGGGCATTAAGCTCCAACCCCACCCCTGCCGGAGGGGGGAGGTGGAGTGTGGGGGCGTGCCCCGCCCCAAGGGGCCGAGGCACGCCCCCACCCGGTGGGAGGTTGCGAGAGCCTAAGCTGCAGCGCCGAGTCGCTCAATTTTCGTTCTATCGCAATTTCTAGGGACTAATGACCACTCCGCAGTCACCGGCTGCGAAATGATGACCGACCGAAAGGGATGATGGCCTACCGATCGGCTGCCTCGGCAAGGCTACAGCATGGCGCCAGTCGATCCTGCGCCTTCTTATCTGCCGCCGCCGCTGCTGGACTGGCGGTCTTTGGAGTGTGAGCCGAGTTTGCTGGACTCTTCTTATACCGGCGCAATGAGGCAGTTTCGTATGGGGGGAGGGCGGGGCTGCTGCTGCTGCTGCTGTCCACTTCCGCTGGCTGGCGCCATGATTTGGACGATTGCCCGCCCGCTAGGGTCTGACCACGTGGTCTGGTCGCTTGGTACAGCTAGGGGCAGCGCAGCAGCTGGCCCGGCCCCTCGTGTGACTTGCAGTCGCACTGGGGACGGGAGCTGGCCCGGCCCCGCCGGCCGCATTGTGCCCGCAGCTGCAGCCACTGCGCCGCGCTCGGTCTCGCTGCTACCGAGTGGCCCTGGTGCCCGAGCAGCAGGCGGCTCGCTCGCTTGCTCGGTGTCGCGAGTGCGCGCCGCCTTTCAATACTCGCCGCTCACACCTCTGACCGAGCTCGGCGCGTCTCGGGACGACGTACATACGCTTATGTCTAGCAATTGCGGCCGCACGAGTTGCCAACCGGCGGAAGTGCCACGGTGGAACTCTGCAGGTGGACGACAGCGCACGCAGGGGTCTGCCGTGGCACACATTTCGGCGTTGCTCGAACCGCATGACTTAAATGCCTTCGGTATGCCTCACAGTTGCAGTCACGTTTTTTGAGTGGTATTGATATTTTTGCCGGGAATACATTCGTTCTCCTGTTACTCGTTGAGCTTCCAAGGAGCAGAACACAATACAACGGTCGGATCGACACTAGTAGTCAACGTATCTCAGACGTGCTACTGCTTACCCGTCTGTACAGATCTTCCGCCTACCGTGAATGTTGACAGGCATTTCATTTATTTGCCAAATAAAAAATATTAATTTGCACTTTGGCTATGCTTGTGACGCCATCGATGTCACCGTGCTGGTTACACGCGGTGTTTTTCTTGACAGGGCTATTAGTGAGCTCAAGCAAATCGCTGGGTGTGTTCTCTGCCATTATGGACAGCTCGAAGGGGGTCAAGTCCGAAAATGGGTCAACAAATTAATTATTTTTTCTTTGTCTTTTAAACGACTAATATATCAGAGATGCAATCCCAAATTTTGAAGTTCGACATATCACAGGAAAAATTAAAAAAAAATCAAAGACCTAGACCTTGTTTACCCGAAAATAAACCAGAAGTGAGTGACTGGCGGTCTTGTTTACTATTTTCGCTCAGATTCCTGCATGATTTGCCTTACCAGACCGATAAATACATCAAATAGTAACCGTGTCGCTAATAACATGCAGTAAGTAATGATAGTGAACCACTAATTTATTTGTAGAAGGGAATTGTTTGGGGGCACTTGCAAGGTCCGATAACAGTTGTAACATGTTTGACCGCGTAGCTATACGTTAGCTACGCGGCATAACCTGGTAGTAGCATCTCGGCCAAAGTCTAATAATGCAATGAGTTCCTTGCCTCTAAGTTTTTTCATCGAAGATTCCAAGATACTTGATTATGAGTAAGCCGGAAGTAATACAAGCAGCATGCGCCGGACGACTCTAAACCTATAGCCTAACCGCAGGCTGGTAAAGACGTAAGCAGCTGTTGCTCCGGACCTCTGAGCCGGATGCATCCCGGCATTCCAACATCCACTTCTGACTGCTGATTCTGACAGCGCGTGTCGGACATTCTCCCACAAGCTTCTAAGTTAAGTGTTGCGATGCAACGCTCGCGTCGTTCTTCAACTATTGGGCAGTGCACGGCTGGTGCTGTGAGTGCAGACCGTGATGCAACTCGAGTAAGTGAAGGAGCGTCAGTCAGCGGCGTAGGGGAATCGAGCGGCCCTCGGAAACGTGGACGACGGCGTGTAAGGCCATTGCCGGTTAGACCCGCGGGTGATGGAGCCACGCCCACACCCAAAAAACGCCGGGTACAGAAAGAAAAAGAAGAGAAGGATTATAATTTTCTGGTCGGAAACCGTATTTTCGACGTTGCCACGCTGGCTACGGCGCTGATGGCTTACGCTCGGTGTCCGGCTTGTAATAGCCAAGTCTATTGTAGGGAAACGGACCCAGTGGGTCTTGCGAGTACGCTTGTACTTAGATGTAGGAGCCGCAATTGCAAAAATAGTCAGTTTAACATGCCTTTCTATCCGTCGCCTAGCAGGGAAGAGATGAAAGCCTTGCGAGCTGCAAATGAAGAAGGCAGCGAGAAGGTGAAGGTTGCCAAGCAAGGTCGTGTAAGGTCGACAGAGCCTGAGCTGCCCCTGAACATTCAGGCAATTTGTGCTGCTAGGAGCGTTGGGCTAGGAAGAGCAGGGGCTGAAAGACTTTTTGGGTTGTTAGATTTACCTCCCCCTATCCCATCTAAACGCTACACTGACTGTGTGAAAGCAATTGCAGCTGCAGCTACGCAAGAGGCTGAACTGTCAATGGTGAGAGCTGTAGATGAGGAGAAGGCTTTAGCTAACTCGTGTGACATCACCATCGCCGTCGATGGGACGTGGAGGACCCGTGGCTTTCAATCGAAGCATGGGGTAGCAACAGGCACTTCCCTTAGAACAGGAAAGGCGCTAGATGCAGAAGTGCTCAGCATAGCATGCAAGGTTTGTGCAGCTGGTAAGCGAGGAGAGCATGACTGCGATAAAAACTTCAGTGGCACAAGTGGTGCAATGGAAGGGGAAGGGGCGAAGCGTATGTTCGAGCGCTCGCTAGCAACCCGTGGTGCACGGTATGTTACCTTTTTAGGTGATGGAGATTCAAAAGCTTGGCTAACTGTAAGCAAAGCCAAACCGTATGGGGAGACAGAGATTAACAAACTGGAATGTGTAGTGCATGTCAGTAAGAGGCTGGGCACTGCTTTGCGAGACCTGAAGCCAGACAAAGCGAAATACCCAGAGGTTACTGAAGGGTTCGCTGGAAAGGGTGGGCTAACTGGCCAAATAGCAACTATGTTGCAGCATCACTTTGCCAGTGCGGTGAGAGAAAATACTAATAATCTAGAAGGCTTGAGGAGGGATGTGTGGAAATCATTTTACCATACTCTCTCTACTAATGATGAGCCAGACCATAGGTTCTGTACGAAAGGTGTGGCATCTGAATGTCCTTATGAGAAGGCTGTAGCAACTAATACGGTGTATGATCATGCAAATTCAAGACACGTACTAAAACCAGGGATAAAAAAGGCCGCGAAGGGTGTGTATGAGAAAAAAATAACCGAGGACCTCCTAAAAAAAATATTTTCATGGTCAAACCCAAAACCACAATGAGTCCCTCCATAACCTCATCTGGAAAGAGGCTCCAGAGACTGAATATACAGGCTTGTCAGCAGTTTTAGTGGCAGTGGCTGATGCCTGTTTGCAGAAGAATGAAGGGATGTGTGGTCGTATCCCAGTGTTCACAAGGTTAGGCATTCCTGTGGGAAGGTATATGAGGTTGTTCATGAAAGGTTACGACAAAAAAGGGAAAGCAGCTGATAAAGCAAAGGCTAATTATCGCCTCAAAAATAAAGGTGTACATAGAAAGCCTGTTCGAAGTCAAAAGCAGGATAAATCGTACTGCTCAGGTGATGGACCACTAGGTAAGGCGGTTGCTTTCACGGCCTCGGTCCCGAGGTCGTGGGTTCGATTCCTGCGGCGGGGCGATCCTTTATCGCCACTGCAAGCGGTGGTGATAGCCGTACAGGCTCTTCTGTCGCTATACAAAAGAGGCTGTTAAATCAGCTAGGATTTATTATTTACTTATTAATAATTAGAAAGCCCCTAGAAAATAAACCGAATTGCTCACGTGCCTGTCTGCCGCCGTATACTGTCTTGAGTTGAACAGAACGACTGCCTTTTTCAAGGCAATTGTCTGTATGTGCGTTCTGCAGCTTCTGCTGCAGGTATACGCCAGCATTATTGGCCTCGTGGTTGTCGGTTCTCTTTGTTTGCACTCGCCAAAACTCCCGGTTTTGGCTATGGAGGCTGCAATGATGAATGCTGGCAATGGGTTGTCAAAGCACAACTTTCATCACTATTGATGAATGCTGAGACTGAGCTCCTCCAGAAAGTTAAATAAACATCATCTGCAACTGCATTCATCACAGAATACACCGCGGACTTCAAGTACATGCTAGCACTTACTCCCACGTTCATGCTTGCGTATTGTAGTTTTTACCGCCTGTTAACGCTGTGTGCCTCATTATTTCTACAGCTTCGTCAATACTCGTCCGATCGACGTGAAATTTGGAATATAGGTGGGGCTGTCCCGCCTTTGCACATCTAGGCATGATGCGTCTGTATGCATATGATGTGCCTGTCACAAAATGTCCTTGAACTGTGATCGTGATGAGTCAACAGTTTGAGATGTTAGTTTTTTATATTTTGTTTGTGCTATGGATATTGTAAAGTCGAGTGTCCTGCATCTTTTGAGGGGGTTTCCATATTTCTAGTGACTGGTATTGAATCTGATGATTTGGTGACAAGGCCATATTTGGCTGAGCTGCAGATACATGCGACCTTGACTTTTACAGGTCATCAGAAGGTCAACACGGCAGCTGTGTTATATCAAACAATATCTTATGTTACCATTGTTCTTTGTGCCAGTTTTCATGCCATTCGTTCTATTGGTCTTTGTACAATATCGATAAATCGATGTGCTTTGGGGGGGGTGGTAAATCCTATTTGGTGGGGGCGCACAACTCCCACTACTGTTGGACCTACTTATGGACCGCTTCTATGTCGGGATCTATGACAATTGAAAAGCTCTCAAATCAAGGTTTCCACCAGAACCCTTCAAGGTGCTATCAAAGGACAATGCATCCGCTAGGGATACCTGCTGTGCCGGCAAAGTTAAAAGGTCAGCTGATTCAACAGCTTCACTTATAATAGCAGCAGAAGAGCCTCAACGGCCGTCATTACCACTTGCAGTGGGCAATAGTCATGAAGAGCAAGCACCTTACCCTCGGGCTAAGACCCAGGCGCTGGATGGCATAAAGACACGAAGGACTACCCTTGTAACATCTTCATGCTGAGACCTAAAGCATTGGCCGGGCCATTCAACTTATCGGTGGACAGCTTTTGAAGCAATCTTAACTGAGGTGACACGTTTGGAATCCTCTTAATGCATTACGTCTCGACTCTAGTTTTTATTAATAGTAAAAAATAAAATAAAGCTTATTAACAGCCCTCTCTTGTATTTCTACAGAATAGACTCTACGGCTATCACCACTGCAAGCAGTGGTGATAAAGGATCGCCCACTGCAGGAATAGAACCCACGTGACCTCGGGATCGACGTCGTGAAAAGCAGCCGCCTTAGCTAGTGTGACATCATGTCTTACCAATTTAGGTCTTAAATAATCGATGCTAAATTTTGTCGGGAAAAACTTTACATCTTACTAATTTTTTTTCGTCAGAGCTTGTTCCTGCAAACCGGATGCAGTGATATCTGTGCAGTACCTAAAAATGTATAATTCATTTGCATGGCGCCCTGGGAGAACTTGATCTCTACTCGGGCGCCTCACAGATGCCATGGGGGTCGAACCCACGACCTCGCTTATCAAATACATTCATCTTGACCTTGGTCGTTAAAAGCAAGCACCTTGACCACAGGGCCACACTAGCCAGTGCATCGAACTAAATTACCCGGTCTTTGCAAGGCAGCACTGAACAGCTACCAAGAGCTACCGCTCTGCTTTACAGTGACACTAACACGGTGTGCCAGCGTTATCCAAGGCCACATTGCCACGTCGACAGGGTGGATGTCAGGGCCTGGCTCAGAGACTTACACGCAGCACATCCCAAGCCAAAGCTGCTTTTGGTGAGCTCATAGTGTGGTCGTCCACAGGCTTTCATGTTCCGAAGAAAAGCCAGCATGCGAAAGGCAAAGACGGTTCAGGACAGTCAAAGCAGTTACTCATATACAAGGAATGACAGTATAGACCGGACATAGCGGGCGGGTCATCACCAGTATCGCCTCTCGAGGAATGCAAATCACGGAAAGGCGTGTCAAAAGTCTTGGTGCGGCAACAAAGAAGCTACTGTCGCCGATGGCTCGAATGAAACAAATGGAATGAATAGCCAATTTGTCGTCCTTAGAGAACCCGAGGGCACGAGGATGCTGAAACTAGCCTTTCGGCTAGGAGAAGTAGATACATTGGTAGACCGGGCAGGTTCGAGAAAGAGATTCAGTATTTGTCCGAAGATCGCCTGCTGGCTAGCGACGGCAGCTTCTCATTCAAAGACGACGCACGACAATTTCCTGGATTGTGAACCAGCCTAGTGGCCATTTGCAGCTACGATTGTAAAGGCTGCACGGTAACTTTTGGCACCCCATATTGAGCTGGGCATCTTAGCCCCAGAGAGTGCAAGCGAACTAGCGAGATATTTGTCCCGACATAGTAGCGTGCTTAGCAGCCCCAAATCCTGTACAGAGACCTAGAGGGGACTGAGTGGCTGCAGTGCCCGTGCCGTTTCCCGAATCAATTTCTAAAAATGCCAATCTAGCATGAGCGAATGAGACTAGACGACGCAAACCGTCTTCGAACAGATCCATCTGTGCTTGCCACACAGCTCAATCCTTTAAGTCTCGAGCAACTAAGTGCCAAAACGTTAGCATGCTCGGAAAAAAGAAATCAACAGCCCAAGCAAAACGACCGCTGGTGAACTGGCCAAGAACGATCGCATCTGCTAAGAAAGATACCGCTGTGCATCTTCACTAAACAAGGCTGTTGCCGAACGCTCAACGAAGGCTTCTGATCAGTGAACTCGTCGGCAATGCACAGTGCAGCCAGGTGAAAGAGAATGCCGTGCTTTGCCCGGGAAAGGGGCATGCCAGCAGCTACAATCGACTGAGCAGCCGAGCAAGTACGCTGACCTCTAGCTCGTCGAGCTCACTGCTAAAGCAGAATGCAGTGAGCAGCAGCGAGCGATCTCTTGACAGTGCGCAGCCGGTTGCACGGAGCCGTCGACGACGACCACCATCCTCCACTCAGGAGCTGGCCAGCGCATGCACCCCTTTCCGGTGGACAGCGGTTCACCCACACTGTGCAGTCCCACGTGAGTGAGCAGTGCTGCTCAGTCGCCTTCTCGATGCTAGCCAGGCACGCGGCCATCAAGTCGCTCGATCTGGCGACTCGAGCAGCTGCCGCCGGATGCGACCGAGGGCACAGTAGTCTACGGGATGGCGGCAGCAGGGGCGACACGAAGCAGTGACACGCTGAGGTTCGACGAATCGTCAGTAGGCTTTCGTGGTTTCCATGTACTCTCCGTCGAGCAATCCGTAGGTGGCTATCGGAGGTGTCTCCATTGGCCCTTTCCTCTTGAGAGGAATGAGAGAGGCATCGACCTAAAAGAAACACGACCGACGTTCTCTATCTCTCTCTCTCCCTGTGTGGCCGAGCAGCGTGGCAGTGTGAGATGCACGATATGATACTCGAAGCCGATCTGCGGACGAGGCGCTAAGCTCCGAGTTGCACACGTGAGTGAGCGCTAACGAGCCGACCAGTGCCCTTAGCTTGACTTGGGGACGGCTTCGACGGGATTGGCTAATTTCGAGCGAGCATTTCATGACAGCTGCAGCCTCTGCCGAGCTGAGGCCTCTCGAGAGCTGCCCTCGACTTTGCCTAAAGGAGATGTTTGCAAAGGGCCGATGGATGGCAGGTGCTCGCTTCCACAGCATCGGCAGAGAAATGGCAACGCATTTGCTGCCTCCAGGTCAAGATCCGTTCACTCTCCATACTGCAGCAATTCCCTTGGCGAAATTGACCAATTCCTTGCCGGAAACTATTTTATTACTACGCTCCTGCCATAAGCCAGCTGCTCACGGTAAGGCGCTTGCATGGTCGGCGATCGCCAGGTCAAGCAAAGGTCAGGGTAGCGAACATTGGCCCACCCCAATGGGCACAGTGCTTCGAAAGTCTTAAAAGAGCACACACAGTACACACATACTGTCTTTACCTAACAAACTGTCTGAGGGCACACGGAAGTTGGGCAAAGCTAGCTAGCACCATTCACTCCACACAAGGGACGACAGAGAAGCCAAAGGCAGCAGCCCAGTACAGACTGCTACACTAGCAGCTAAGCTGCGCAAACCCATGAGTCCAGCATTGTGAACATGTTAGTGAGGCAGTATCTCACTGCCCTGGTTCGATACAAGGATTTAGGTGCTTGCCTTTAACGACCAAGGTCGTCGTGGGCCCGGGCCCTGTGTCACATAACGCACCTGGACAAGGAGTTTTAGTTTTCTTGCAAATCTCTATATTAGGGCTTGTGGGGGGGAGTTCTCTTAAGTGACCGACATAAACAATTCCACTGTGGCCTGAACAATTGATGGCCGAGGCTATCTTAGGTATGCGGTTGCACCTCCCCCACATAACGCGAATCTGCCAACTCCATTTCAGCCATCGTGCCTAACAGCTTGCCTTTAAGAGACTGCAAGCAGCTAGATTGTGGTGGTTGCTCAGTGTCTCATTCGGTATTTGCTCTGTCTGTCTCTCGCTCTCTCTGTCTCTGTCTCTCTGTCTCTGTCTCTCTCTCTCTCTGTCTCTCTCTCTCTCTCTGTCTCTCTCTCTGTCTCTCTCTCTGTCTCTCTCTCTCTCTCTGTCTCTCTCTCTCTCTGTCTCTCTCTCTTCTCTCTCTCACTCTATATCGACCAAAACTTGCCGATGCCTATTAATTATCTAATTATGAGAGCCCAAGCACGATGCAGCACTCACACGTCAATGGACCAACAAATACGATTGGGTTACCGACTCAAATAATTGCCGACCTCGATTATAAAGATGTAATGGTGTTTGCTGCGCTGGTTTAATGCAGTGGTTAAGGTGCTCGCCCAAACAAGGTCAAGGTGAATGTACTTGATGACCGAGACCGTCGTGGGCTGGAGCCCCGAAGCAATGAAGCGCCTGAATAGAGATTAAATTCTCTTAGGGCGATATACAATTTAATTATAACTGTATTACCATACCGCCCAAGGAAGCAGCCAAGGCAAGAGAGAAAGAGAAAGAGCCACTGGCTCTCTCTCTCTCTCTGTCTCTCCTCTTCTCTTCTCTCTGTCTCTGTCTCGTTCTCTCTCTCTCTCTCTCTCTCTCTCTCTCTCTCTCGAGCTCTCGAGCAGCAGCAGCAGCAGCATTGAGCCTCCCTCTCTCACCTGCACAGCTAGCTTGTAGAGCTCTTCCGACTCTTTTCTCAGCTCTTCCAGTGCAGACGTCTGCGAGGCGACCATGTTGGCTAGCCTGCTCTGCTCTTCGGCGTGCTGCTTGAGCTTGTACGCCGACCATCGCTTGAACAGTGCCGCCCGCCTCTCCGACTCGTCGTAGGTGAGACTCGTAACCTCGCGCTTCCTCTGACTAACCAGGAAAAGCAGTAGCCGCATCAGCCAGAGCAGAGAGAGAGAGAGCGCTTCGAAGGCACGGCTCTCACTGCAGCTCAAGGCATTACTTACGGAGCTGTCTTAATGACCGACCAGTTGCCGGTTATTTCCTCTATCGGCTTCAGCTTCCTCGACTGCTTCTCCAGACGTCGGATCTCTTTCTCAATCTGCTTCTTTTTCCTAGTCTCCCTTGCTAGAATGATTCCCGGATCGACTTTCTTCTTTTTCTTCATCGGTTCAGCACTGCACGTAGAAAAAAGAGAGGAGGCTTTGAGGAGGCGCCGGACCGCCGGCGCAGAGCGCGTCACTTCCGAGTTTAGGCAGCCACGAGGGTACGCACCTAACTCGTGACCGCGTTGAGAGCCACTTTTGCCCAGGTAACTCTTTTGGGGACAGGGTGCGATATTTACTGCCTGAGGATGCCAAGAACCACACTGGCAACCAGAACGGCTGGTAGTAATTGGCATGCTATCCTGATGTGCTTGCTCCACAATCGTGCCATGCTAGGAAAGGGAAGGCTGAGAAGCAAGGAAGGCTGAGTGGAACGGAAGCATATTTAGCTGACACTCCGATGTTGCAGCAAAGTCAATACGCATGGAACAATGGAACAGGAAGTGTGCTCCAGACCGTGCATATAAACTGAAGGCCCGATCACCAAGATTTCAATTTAGTCCAAGAGCCTGCGAGACGACTGGAAGCGAGAGGCAGGTGTGCAAGAGCACACTGGAGGAGGAATGCGGTTGGATAAGTAGGCAGGTGCAAGTGAGTGAAGCAGCCTGAAGGCAAGAGAGAGGATATTAAAAATCTCGAGAGGATCTCAATTCGATGCCCAACGGGAGTCACTAAGCTCTGACATGAGTACCACAAGCTTACGCGAGCAATGAGTTGGCAACAAGAGTTGCACCTCTAACAAGACAAGATTTTTGACAGTGGATAATGCAATCACCGCAATAATCTAGGTACAGGCCAGCTGCCAAGTTTTATGGAACACTGGACTTGACTGACAATCAAGGCTAAGTAAGGTCATCCAAGAACTCGACCTCTTTGGAAACTTAAAATGTGATCGAGTTATTTTGCTGGGGTATTTCACGGGACCATCAACAATTGTGAATGCTTTTGGTCAGTACCTGATCGATAAAGCATTGTACCATAGGTTTCAAATCTTTTGGGGCCATTTTCTGTCAATACACACGGTACTAAGCTGAACTTGCCCACGTACTCGATGCACAACTGCGCAACGTGGTGATAACAGAAACTTTATGGACGTAATTTGACATTGGGTCTTAGCCTACGGCTAAGATGGTCGCATTAAGAGATCAGGTCTAGGATTCGAGTCCTGCCGTAGAAAATCCTTTATTGCCTACTGCAAGTCGGGGTGGTGGGGGGGCATAGCCCCCAAGGCTATGCTGCCGCCATATAAATGAGCCTGTTAAACCTGTCTACCTTTATTTTAAACAGACGAGTACGAAAGCACACGTCCAGCAGCGCTGCAAGCCAGTGCACCGCCCAGGAGCTTACCACACTGGCGAGGTCACGCGGACGAAGAGTGCGCCCGGTCCTGCGTGGATCAGACGACCATGCCCAGCGTGCACAATGCTGATCCTGTAAGAGGCAGGAAGCAGCAGCAGGCTTCGGGAGCAATCGAAATCTTGAACCGAGCAGAAAATAAAGTAAGCAGTAAAAGGCATACTAGCAATTCAAGAAGCACGTCGGAAGCAAACAGCGGCAGTGTCTGCCACACAGGTTTGCCTCGGTGCGCTCGGGTCCAACCAGAGAGACTGACTCGGCAGGCAGGCGACGCTGATGCTAACGACGTCACTGGCAGAAGGCAAGCACAGCGACTGTCCAGTTCACTTTTGTTAAACGAAACACTCGACTTGGCGCACGAGCAGAGTGCACGAGACACTGCACAGCGAGATAAACTGGTTTGCCACCAGAGACCTCTTGACAATTTTAGATCTCTTTCAACCAGACAAAGAGACCCCCTTCCGGGTGAGGAGGACTGCAGCAGCAAAAGACTTCTCAGCTAACGCTTGCCGATTAAATTATTTGCAGGCATACAATAGCCAAGCCTGAACAAGAGCTTCAAAAGACCTTTCTTGATCAGTACGAAGGTGCAGAGAGACAGCTAGATCACGACTGATCTCGTGCAAGAGCTCACTAAGCATATGCTGACTCGGCTTGTTACATCATGCCTTTGCACCTGGCATGCCATACTTTGTCATCTTATCGTGTTTTTTACCACCCGGGCTCTATACGATGGCCGGAAGATTTACTGCCCATGGATATTTGGTGGGGTATCAGATCTGGACTTTGCTGCTTTGATGGGCCAGGTTGTCACTAAATAGTACAATCTGCAAATACACACTGATATCAATTATACGTACATGTTAATTGTACACACTTGTGCATACTGAGTCTCGTGGATCACTGCAAGATGCATTGACAAGGAGCAAGGAACTCTGACATGTCACGGTGGCGGTAGTGACGAGCTTGCCTGTAAAGTTCACTATTCGTGCCCAGTTTTAGGAAGTCAACACTATGTTAACCAAGGCTTCTACAAGATAGTAAGCTTCGAGCTAATTTTTAAAATTCATTGAAGCATGATCTTTCATGTTCGAGCACGTGTGTGTGAAACACACACACACACAACTACACAGCCACCCAAAGGATGCCTGTAGATGTAGGAGATGCAGACCAAACCATCAATCCAGAAGGCCCAAGTTTGCTAACACACGTCAATATTTCATATAGATGGTGATCCACCGGATGGTTATATTAGTACGAATATTCGAAATCGGCCTAACTACATTGGACTACAGAGGACTTCATGTAACGTAATGCATCTCTGTCTGTAACCCCCAAAGCCACACAGATTATGTGGGTGTTACGCAGGGGATTTTTGTATAGCGTACTCACAGCCTAAGTGGCTTTCAGTATGAATTCGGTAGCCAACAGACTTAATCTCGCACAACAAAGAGAATGTGAGAAGCATAGCAGAGTCAGGAGAGCAGTTGATATATTGAGTAGCATGCAAGTAGCAGCTCAGGACGGCTGGAAAGGATGTGCCATAGTCGGCAGAATGAACAAAATACTAGCTGATTTAACAGCCTCTTTTGTATATCGGCAGAAGAGCCTTAACGGCTACCACCACTGCTTGCAGAAGTGGCAATACAGGATCGCCCACCGCAGGATTCGAACCCAAGACCTCGGGACCGAGGTCGTGAACGCAACCGCCTTACCTCGTATAGTATCACATCACGGCCCACCAGAGTAGTTGTCGTAGACTTACAGGACTACTTGGGCACCTTGCCACCGGCGTCATGGGCATACAGCTAGAGGCATGGCACCGGCGTCATGGCATACAGCTAAAGCATCGATGCTCGTTAGGGACGGCCCTACCGATTTTCAACACCAGCGATGCCTCACTGGAGGCTCTGGTCCCAAGTAGTCGTGGGTAGCTACAGTGCTACCTCACCTTGGCACACTTATTAGGCCACGCTGACATTCCAGAACACACCGATTGAGCTCGCACGCTCAGGCGGCACCTCTCGTCATGCGATGCACTCGGCTATGGCTTTCAGTCTCGCCACCGACACTAGCCACCGGCACGAGATGCAGCCGCTTCACTGACTGCTAGCCAACAAAGTTGCCGTTGATGCAGCTCATCTAGCCAGGAAGTGAGGCGGAAAAAAGACGAACGAAGCCAATTTCTGCTTCGTGCTCCCTCGAGGGCTTCAGCAAGAAAGGTGCGCGATGCGAAGACCGAGTTAGCTTGGACCTAGCAGCGTAAGCCGGGAGATGGCCAAGGTGATGGTCGACGACAGGAATCGGAGTAAAAGCTAGGGACCAATTACGTAACAAATATGAAACGACCAATTTGCGCGCAAACTATAACTGCACGACGGTCGAATTCGGCAAGCATGTGCAGCAAATACGCTATATCTGCCGTAGACGTTACCTGGCAAGCTGGCCGAGCAAGCTCCCCCAGGAGGCCGCCATGGAACTTCAGTAAGGGAGTCAGGAAAAGGTGTGTGTCCGGTTCCGGCTTGTCTCCCGCCAAATAACGAAAGCCTAGGTGAGGCCGGCGGCGGAATGGTGCTGCAAAACAGCGGGAAATACGACGGAAAGCGAGGAGACGGAGAGGAGAAAGACGGATCGAAGTGAGCTGTAGCGCGCGCGGGGGAAACTTCGGAGCGGCAGCCTCTGGTCACGCGTTCGTAGACCTTCTCCGCGGCGCCGCACTCGCGACCTCGTCGAGGTCGCGACGCTTCGCCGCCCTTCGCCGCCGGCCGGCCGGCCGGAGGGGGGAGGGAGGGCAGCGACCGCCGAAAGGAGAGCTCGTCGAAGCGCCAAGCGTCCAATTGCCGCGCTTCTCCGTTTTCAGGGACGACTCGGTCGAGAAGCGTCTCAGCAGAGCCCTGCTGAACGATCAGATCGACTCGCGGCTGGGCTACGAGCGCTACCGCGACTCTCGCGAGAGGGTCGGCTGGCTTGTGAATTTCCACTCGGTGGGTAGCCGCGCGCGACGAGCGTGCTCCTGAAAAGCGAGCAGCACCAGAAAAGCGAGCTCCGGCGTTGGCGTCGTTCTCTACTTCTGCTTCCGCTGCTGCGACGCGTTCGGTCGCGGTGCCTTCGCGTTGGGGGGGGGGGCGTTCGCTGGCGTTGACCCGTCCGTCGCCTAGGCCGACGTCCTCGACGAGGAGAAGCGGCTCGTCAGCGCGGTCGACTTCTACTTCATTGAGGAAGACGGCGGACGGTTCAAGGCGACTCTGCCGCACAGGCCGTACTTTTACGTCGCCGCCAAGGAGGGCGCCGAGAAGGAAACGGGCACCTTCCTCGCCAAGAAGTACGCCGGAAGAATACTCAGCCTCGACTACGTTCAGAAAGAGGACCTCGACCTGGTGAGCGCTACTCGCTCGTCACACGCAGATCGCCCCTCTCTCTCTCTCTCTCTCTCTCTCTCTCTCTCTCTCTCTCTCTCTCTCTCTCTCTCTCTCTCTCTCTCTCTCTCTCTCTCTCTCTCTCGAGAGAGAGAGAGAGAGAGAGAGAGAGAGAGAGAGAGAGAGAGAGAGAGAGAGAGAGAGAGAGAGAGAGAGAGAGAGAGTCTTGTTTGCCACGCCCCTCGAAAAGCTGTCTTGCTCTCGCGCTCTGCTCGCATCCTAATCGCGAAGCTCGTCGGCTGCGAAGCTCGTTTGCTTTGCAAAGTGGCTCCGAGAACGTGGTGCTAAGACGTGGCCATGGCTGGCGCCCGTGCTAGTGAACAGTGCTTTGCCCTGGTGCCCCCCACCCGGCGCCATACGTATGGCACTTCCGGCACTTTTTCCGACTGCTGCTTGCAGCCGAACCACCTCATCGGGCTGAAGCGGACGTACCTGAAGCTGTCATTTCTCACCGTCGACAACCTGGTCCGAGTCAAGAAGGACCTCTATCATGCGGCCAAGAAAAACCAGGAGCGAGAGAGCAAGAACGACATCTACTCGGACCTGCTCCACGGGTGTGGCAGCAGCGAGGTCGCCACGCCGTTGGCCCTGCTGGCGCCGTGCCGCTGAGTTGGCCTTTCTGTTTCCCTTTCGGCTGTTTCTGCCCACCCACCAGTTCGCCACAATCGACGTCAGTCGCCTGCGGGTTGCTGATGCAAGCTGCTCGGTGCCAATGTTCGGTTCTGCTGCCTTGCCGCTCCTCTCTTTGTGTGTGCGCGTGTGTGTGTGTGCACGCGTGTGTGCGTAGCGGACCAAGTTTCGTACCGGTGATTATATATTTTCAATTCATCATGACTGCTGCCTGATCTTTGTGCCTCGCGAAGAAGGCTCCGCAATCCCAGCCCTGTCATGCTGCAGCGGCTCACTCATCCATCACTCGCTGGTGAAAAGCAATTCGGGTATGCCGGCTCCCCCCCCCCCAGGATTGTTCCACTGGTTGCTGCAATGATAGGGCCAAGACTTACCGGAAATGCCCGGCCGGACACGTTGCCAGAGCCGCCTCGGTTCTAGTTGCCCTGTGTCCCCTCCTGAGCTGTGCTCGCTTGCGATGCCGTCTGTTCTGTTGCTTGCTCCCCGACTTCACGTTCACCCCACCCCCCCCTAGCCGGAAGCAGTGGCCTCGCGGTGTCTCGCGATTAGCAGGCACCTGCACCTGCCAGTGTGCGCTCCGTGTTGTGCTGTCGAGTTCATGACGCATCGCTTCTGTATGTAGACACAGCAGCTCGTCTGCTGAATCGGCAAATGCTGCTAAGAAGATGTCCGACCAAATGGACAACATCATGGACGTGAGGTATGCATCTGTTAGTGTCGCCTGTGACCAGCCACCGCCCGACGTCATGCGGGAATAGCTGGCGAGAGTTTGACTTGGTTGCATTGCTTTAAGGGAGTACGATGTGCCGTATCACGTGCGAGTGTCCATCGACTGCAAGATACTGAGCGGCAGGTGGTACTCGGTGAGAGGCCGAGGCATGGCTGCGCCCGAGATTCAGCTGCGCGAGGACCTCGTCGAGAATCCGGTACGTGGCGGCCACTGGTGTGTGAGAATCGCTATGTCTGCTATGTCTGTCTGCTGGCATATCCTTCAACCTGTATCTTTTTTCGTGCCCTGCTGATTCTCGTGTCAAGTCACCGTGTGGGTTCGTTTAGGTGCTTACGAGTGCCCCCCCCCCATTCGGCGGCATGTGGCAATAATTCGGTGCTCCGTTTACAAGCCTATAATAATAATAATAATAATAATACACTCGATAAAGCACCCTCAGACAATTCAATCTCTTTATCGGCGCGCTTTGCATTTGCCGAAAAGAAAAGCCTGCCTTCTGCTTTTTAGGAAGCAATTGTATTGGCATTCGATATAGAAACCACCAAGCTGCCACTCAAGTTCCCAGATTCTGCAACTGATCAGATAATGATGATATCGTATATGATCGATGGCCAGGTAAGACTCATTCCTTCGTCTTAGCGTAGGGTTGTCATGCTCGCACATCACGATCGACTGTGTAGGTTTGAGTCCTGCAGCTGGCAATCCTGCATTGCTCACTACGAGCTGTGGTGATGGCCATCAAGGCTTTTCTGCCGCAATGTAAATGAGGCAATGCTTGATCAGCTAACCCTTCAATTTCCAGCCAGCACTTTTTTGGTGCAGCTGCCATTAGGTCTGCTTACTTGCAGCTGCAGTTGCTTGGACGCCTCTAGCCTTGGGACCATGTTCCGGCTGTAACATACTGAAGATTATTTTTATTCTGTTTTCACCCCTTACATGCATACAACTGTGTTACTGGATAAGGATTTTCACAATTTGTTGGTGCTGACTTGTCAGCTCTGGACCCTACAGCAGCAAAACCGAGGGAGGGGCTCCGCGACAAGCCCAATAATGGCAGAAAACCGTTTGTGCCTATTTACTTGACATGAATAGGTACATGGGCTCGATGCAGCTTCGGAGACCGTTTGCAGGAAGTCTGTATTTAAAGTCGCAGTCAATGGTTGGAATGAGGTCATACCTGGCGATCTAGCACAAATCACGTGCTCACTGTGCTGGAATACAAGAGAATGGAGTTTCTGAGACAGACAACAGAAAATACTTTGCTCGTTTTTTTGTAGCTGTACTGCTTCCGCTCACAGAAATGCATGCAAACATTTGCATAGGCAAGGGAGATCTCGTGTAGATACTCAAGTGGTTAGAGTAGCATCTATGGCTCAGTTGGTAGAGTATTGGTGCAAAATACAGTGGTTGGGTGGATTGTTCCTCCACATTTTTTCCTTTCTCTCCCCTCTTCTCACCGACTGCTTTTGATGGGCAGATAGGTGCTTAATGTGTCCATCCGAGTACACATGGTTGACCGTTAATTCCCTCTGGGGCACACCTCCGAGGTCAAGTCTGCCAAATGTTTTGTTGGGAATCGGGCAGAGTTTTTCTCCACTCGATCAAATCAGTGAATTGCCTGACGAGTGAATCACTAGTAATCAACTGGTGGTGTAATGTAAGGCAAGTGTGCTTGCACGTTTGTCAAAGAGTAGCATCAAGATCAGGAACCGAACCGGACAAGATCAGCAGAGAGCGATTGCAGAGGCTCTTATTGCCGCGAATGTATAGACAGGACCAAGCACGTGGGCATTCATCAAAAGGATAGCGTATAAAAAAAAAAGTTCTGCTCAACGGTCAGCTGGTTGTCTTCGTTGGGAGCTTTAATTCTACACGAGACAATAAAGAGAGACAAGTTCCACACCGGTCTCTGATACTGGGAAGCAAACGCTATAGCTACTTGTAATTGTCGTCTAGCCCACTGGGCATCTTAAAGACATAGCAACGTGTACAGTTTTTTGAGGACTTTGAACCTTGGTTTTTGAGTTTCATACCCATACTAGTTTACTTTTAAGGCACACTGACTATTACCCATAAGTGTGGTGATCGGGATTTGAACGTGCACGTTTAAGTACTAGTAGAAAGCTGTGTGCACATGACTGCCTTTATTGATACTGGTGCTGGTGCCTCCCGGTCCTCCATCGAATGGAGCTCCCCTCCCCCCCCCCCCGTCAGTGAAGCGTCTAGTTTATCGGTGATGACCTTATACTGACATATCTGGACCGGCTGCCAGACCTGCCGTTTTTGTTCGTTTCAGGGCTACCTCATTTGTAATCGATCCATCATTTCAGAAGACATCGAAAACTTTGAGTATACGCCTAAGCCTGAGTTTGAAGGGCCATTCGCCATTTATAATGAGCCAGATGAGGTAAGAAGAGAGATTGGTATATGTTGTTGCCATGTTGCATCTTTTTTGGCTTGCTAACTACTAGCAGCATGTATCCTGAGTACACCAAGCTTGCATTCTGTACGGTTACACGTAGGAATGGTCTTTCTTCTTTCTGCATGGGTTTATGTACGTAAAAGTATGGTGCCTCAATTGCACCGCGTCCTGGCGACAATTGCCAGTCATGTCATTTCAGCCAGGGCTTCCAATCCAGCTTCTGATCCTAGCTTATCGGTGCACTCAACCGTGGTCTTTGCTTGGACAAGCGACTTGATGGATTGTGGCGTTTGCTCTGATTG
>WPIO01000004.1:5017500-5132500 GCA_009760855.2 Cristatella mucedo | reverse complement strand
TAGGCTCTAGTTGCATCTTCTCGTGCGGCGATCGTAGCTCAGCGGTTCAAGCTCGGGACTCGATCGTCACGCCTTTTGGCACCGGACTCGGCTGTCTCAGAAGTCCTAAGGCAGCATTGATTTTGCAGCAGCATGGCTGCATCGTGTGTGCCTGCCTTGTTGAGGCGGTGGAACTTGCAGAATGCTGCTGCAACGTGCAGCTGCTTAAAAAACCTAATGGTGGCGAGTTACACAAAGGGTATCAGCTCTGACCGGCGCCTGGTTTCAGTTAGGACTGGGCTGGCTTGCCATGTCTCGTCATAAGATAAAGGGCTCTTGTCCTTGATACTCTGCTGCCTTTCTCCCTCTTGTGGTTTCTCACCTGTCTCTGCAAGAGGAGGGAATCGCCGGCATTTTTCTTGGGGTTGCGTGTCCTCTTGTCGTCTACACTACCTGTCGTCTACACTACCTCGACGTCTGTCCAACACTCGTGAAGTCTCCAGCAGCTGCATGCTGCTTGCCAGTGGGCAGTGGAGGGCCTTCTCCCTGCTGCGGCCTTTTGCCTCTCCCCCACTTCTCGAATCTCGATGCTGGTGCAGCTCTCAAGTACCACCGCATCCGGGAGCTCGCCTCTTCCGCTCTCCGCCGATCTGCTGCTGCTGCTGTTTAAACGCAGCTTCGGCAGTGCCGCAGCTTGGCACGTCGCTGACCACGGGCTGCTAAGAGGGAGCCGCTCACCCGGGGCCCGTGCATGATCCGTGCGTGACCTCAGAAGTGACCGCAAGCTGCAGCAGAGGGGAGCTGTGGAAGCGCCGGCCGCTATAGGACAGTCCACGCGTTCTTCACCTGTAGCCTTCTAGTCTTCACGCTAGTCAACAGCGCCGGCCGACATAGGTCACTTAAGCACGTGCGCTGTCCAGGCAGCGTGGTGTGCGCAGCGGGAAAGTGCTCTCTGTGCTCCGCGTGTCCGGCAAGTGTCACCTCGAGCCCGCGTAGCAGCGCTG
Source organism: Cristatella mucedo (assembly GCA_009760855.2). NCBI lineage: Eukaryota > Metazoa > Bryozoa > Phylactolaemata > Cristatellidae > Cristatella > Cristatella mucedo. Next base: position 5,131,517 of record WPIO01000004.1, on the reverse strand, counting down.
ACCGGTTTAGCTGACGTGGCGCTTTGCATCGAAGGGGTGGGAACGCTCGGGCGGCACAAACCCTCGCTCGCTGCGCGGCAGCAGCGTGAGCCTCGGTCTCATCTCAGGCTTGGCAGCCGTCAGTTCCAAGCATCTTGGCGCTCGCACGGCTTTTCCGAGAGAGCTCTCCTGCGCGTCTTCGAGTGCGCACGGTCGTGCACGTGATAGCCGTCCTCATCCGACGCGTCAGGTATGGACCGGCAAGCTGAGTGCGGCCAAGAACTCGGGCGACGCCGGCGAGATCAAGCGAGCCAACAACATGGTCGTACTGTACGACTCGCTGCAGCTGGCGCACAAGTGCATCCTCAACTCGTTCTACGGCTACGTGATGCGAAAAGGGTAGGCGGACGCCTTGCGCCAGAGCCGAGGTGCCTGCCCGCACGGTGACGCCTGCCCGCACGGTGACGCCTGCCCGTGGTCTAGTCTTTCGAGCCGCCCCCGCACTGTTCGTTCGAGCTCGTGCCAGCCCCCCCCCCCAGGCTTTTAGCAGGCGGACAGGTGGCGATTGTGCTGCTGTGTGTGTGGCCAGAGGTCACGTGTTTGACCGTCGGCCCTTTTTCTTTTGTTTTCAGAGCCAGGTGGTACAGCATGGAGATGGCCGGCGTTGTTTGTCACACGGGAGCGAACATAATCACCGAAGCCCGCGAGCTGGTGGAGCTGATTGGGTGCGGCTCTCTCTCTCTCTCTCTCTCTCTCTCTCTCTCTCTCTCTCTCTCTCTCTCTCTCTCTCTCTCTCTCCCTCTCTCTTTCTCTCTCTCTCTCTCTCTCTCTCTCTCTCTCTCTCTCTCTCTCTCCCTCTCTCTCTCTCTCTCTCTCTCTCTCTCTCTCTCTCTCTCTCTCTCTCTCTCTCTCTCTCTCTCTCTCTCTCTCTCTCTCTCTCTCTCTCTCTATCTCTCTCTCTCTATGCCTATCTCTCTCTCTCTCTCTCTCTCTCTCTCTCTCTCTCTCTCTCTCTCTCTCTCTCTCGTTGTGCGCGGCTCGAGTGGCGCGCCCGAGGGCGGCCCGCCCAGGATGCCGTGACACATGTGCGCGCAAAACTCTCCTTCCCCTCCCACTCACCCCCTTCACTGCTGGCCTTTGGGGAGAGGCCCGCCTTGCTGCGGCTCGGCCGGTGGTGTTTGCTGCGCTTGGAGCAGTTGCCGACGCCCGCGTGCCACTGGCCCCGTCGGGCAATTCTGCCAGGCCGGATGTAGCGCTAATCGCGTTTGGAGGCTGCTGCTTGGGCCTTCTTTTCTTTCGCCGCTGCCCGGCAGAAGGAGGCCGCTCAATCGCAAGCCCTGCAGGCTCTCGTGACTGAGCGGGCGTCTCGTCTAGGCTGCTCTCAGCAGGCAGCTCGCTCGCTTGGTTGGGTCGGTTAGGCTGCCTCTACTGCGGGCCTCTGCGCACAGGCCAGCCGCTCGTGCTGGCCGCTACCCGTACTCTCATAAGAGGAGGCCCGTGCGGCTGAGCCCGATTAGCGGAAGGGCTCTGCCTGCCTTCACGGCAGCAGCTTCGTCTTTAATAATAATAATAATGATGCCCTTGATAAAACGCCGCCAGAGAACTCAAGCTCTTTCTTGGCACGTGACTTTTTTTCATTCCCAGCTCCTCTTGCTCTTCTCTCGCCTTCCGACCGATTGGCGAGGCTGGTTGAGCGCCTCTGCTGGCAAAGCAGACGGGCACCGCCTTGGTCGGGCTCTCTCCATCGAAGATTGCGGCCGTGCCATTCACCGTACTGCTGCGGCAGCTGGCTGGCTGGCGCCTTGAGTCGTGTGCGCGAGCCTGCAGAGTTGCGAGTCGGCAGGCGGCGGAGGAGTGTAGCCAAACTGCACTGTGTGTGGCGAATGCACTTGCCGCTTGGCAGCGCAGCTGCTTCGGTGTCAGCCATTTCTTTCGAGTTAGCAGTGGTCGTAGGGTTCGTTTGGCTTTCGTTGCCGTGTTGGCGTTCGTCAGGCCGGAACGTACCGGAGCGCACAGGTCCGTGTCGCCCGTCGTCGTCCCCACTCGTGCCATGCGGCCACCCGAGGTGCTTATCTCGAGGTGTTCGCCCACTCGCTGTAACGAGTCTAAGTCGGCCCTCGAAGTGACAGTTTGACATTGCTGCATCCGTTTATTAATCACCGGCACTCCTTGGCGATTCGTCGTGGTGGATTGGTGACGCGTTGGTGACACTTGGCCACGCTACCTTGCAGGCGCCCGCTGGAGCTTGACACGGACGGCATATGGTGTGCCTTGCCTGCATCGTTTCCAGAAAACTTCACCATCAAAACGTCTAATCCAAAGAAGCCCAAATTCAACATATCATATCCTGGCGCCATGCTGAACGTCATGGTCAAGGTAAGGCGCCATCTGGCGGTGGCCTGGCGCCGTTCCTTCGTGAGCTGCTGACAGCGCTAAGCTTGTTTGCCCTGCGTAGGACGGCTACACGAACCACCAGTACCAAGACCTCGTCAACCCTGAGGCTCGCGAGTATGCAGTGCGCAGCGAGAATTCGATATTCTTCGAAGTGGACGGCCCCTATTTGGCCATGGTCTTGCCCGCTTCTAAAGAAGAAGGGAAAAAGCTCAAGAAAAGATACGCCGTCTTCCACTTGGACGGCTCGCTTGCTGAGCTGAAAGTATGCTGTCGCTGCTGCTCAAGCTCGGTGATTGGGCTGCACTGCGCTCGCATGGCGTCGAGCCGCGGAGGCGTCGAGCGGCCTTCAGGCGCCTTGGATCTCGCTGTAGGGCTTCGAAGTCAAGCGGCGCGGTGAGCTGCAGCTGATAAAGATTTTCCAGTCGTCGGTGTTCGAGGCGTTCTTAAAGGGGCGCACACTGGACGAGGTGTACGCAAGCGTTGCAAAGGTTGCTGACTACTGGCTGGACGTGCTCTACTCAAAGGTCAGCTCCCGCCCTCGAGAGCGGTGGAGAGGGGGAGGGGGTAGTTGCATAGCTCGGCCACCTTTGACTCCCCATGCCCCTGGCCTCCTTCCTGCCTCGGGCCTCCGGCTTTGCTGCACGAGGAATTCTTTCCGTACACAGCCAGCCAGCCAGCGGGCGTCAGGGCTGGTGCCTGAAAATAGGGAACGGGCCAGCTCTCAATTGGCAGTCTCGTGCATGCAACGTTTAGGCACGTGCCCCTCCCTCGTGCCCACGGGATTTGCACTCAAAGCTTCCACTCTGACTCTGGCCCCTCGGTAGTGCTCTGTAAGAGCCATGTATTCAAGCATCTCGACCTTGGTTCAAGTTGCTTCTCGGCTGGGTTTTCTAGTGGTCTGCGGCCTTGCGCTGCGTCCCTTATATTAAGGAGCGCCGACCATACACGTGTGGGTGTGCTATGAACAGCTCGACCTGCACATTAGTGAATGCTAAGTGAATGAGCTACTTCTGGCTCTCTTGTTGAATGATGCAGATATGTAGTTTCCAGAACACCTGTTTTTGTTCCGCAAAGATGAAGAGTTTCGGCAGCAGATCAAGTTTCATTCGTTGCAGAGAGTTGCATTCACAGCAGTTGTCAGGCGACAAGCCAATGGCCTAATAGCATTTAGCAACCGTGATCAGATATAATTCGTAGCCGTGGCAGACACTATCGACCTGCTTTCAGATAACGACAGCTAGTGCAGCTATGAATCCTGGTGCAGCAGTGAATAGACGTCTGTACTGTGTCTAATTACTGCTAGCAGTCGCTCTAGAAATCCTTATAGTTAGTTTTGAGTCCATCGAAAACACGGATTCGACGTTCCAACGAGAGCCGCATGGTGTGTGAGGTCTCCTGCCCAGATTTGACCAGTTGCCAGTTAGTGCGCATTGCTACATAGATGTGGAGCTGAAAGGGCAATCGATCAACACGTAAGGTTTGACGCAAAGGTTGATCGGCACTCTGAGGCAAGGGTGTCGTTAGAGGTTAGCTGATTCAACAGTTTCGTTTATATAGCAGCTGAAGAGCTTTAACAGCTGTCACTAACGGTTGCGGTTAGCAATAAAGGATCGTGCACTGCAGGATTCGATCCCACTACCTGGTTCGTGGAGAGCGAGCACCTTGCTGGTCTACCGGCTGTGCAATTAGGGGCTTACAGTTGGTGCAAAACTCTGCAGCTAGGTTTGTCTGTCATGAGCGTCGCAGTTGGCATCTCACACCACTTCTCGCCGACCTGATCCCAGTCAAGCAGTGCACAGACTTCAAGGTTCTGTCACTCACTTTTAGATCCCTTCATTCTTTGGCTCCAGCCTACATATCAGATCTACTTCCCACCAGGCTAGTCATCGTACCACCCGCTTTTCGGAATCCAATCGTTTACCTATACCTCGTTCGAAACTCAAATCCTTTGCAGTCCATGCCTTTAGTTCGTATGTTCTAAAGCCTGGAACCCACTCCCGACTGACGACATGTCTTTCCCTGACTTGATGGCATTTAAAAAAAAAGCTAAAATGCATCTATCTGTCACAGAATTTAGTGGGTCCATGTGATTCGTCCTTGTGTGCTTATGTTTGCTGACACTGTGCATGCTGCCCACTAACCATATGTGCATGCTGACCTGGTTCGTGTCACCTCTAACCATGTTATGCTTGTTTCATTGAGCATGCTACCACTATCCGTTCAATCTTGCTTCCTATGCAGCATATTTAAAGTGCCTAGAAGAAAGAGATTGAGTTCTCTAAGGGTTTTATACAAATGTATTATTATTATTATTGTTAATATCATTACCGAAGGGCTAACATTGCATGGCATTGCTAATATTTTTTAATCCAGGCTGCCAACATGCCCGACAGCGAACTGTTCGAGTTGATCGCCGAGAATCGCAGCATGTCTCGAAAGCTGGAGGATTATGGTGAACAGAAGTCGACGTCGATCAGCACTGCCAAGCGTTTAGCTGAGGCAAGCCGCTCGGCGTCATTGGTCGCCATGGCCGCGTGCAGTGGCCGCTGCTGGCTCTGCCCTCTGCTTTTCTTTTGCCTTTTACTCTTGATCATCTCTTTGCAATTTTGTCGTGCAGTTCCTGGGTGACCAAATGGTCAAGGACGCCGGCCTCAGCTGTCGATATGTCATCTCAAAGAAGCCGGAAGGTGCACCAGTCACTGAAAGGTAACAACTCCTGGATTTCCTGTTTCGACTTGAGCGTTCTGTGCCTTTTCAGTGTCGGCCCCACAGCTTCGAGCTTCAGCTGTCGTTGCTGGCACTAAAAAGCTTGGCGAAGCTTCTGCGTCTCTGCCTCGCCCCACATGCCATGCATGCATCCTTTTACGAGATGCTGATGATGCAACGGCTGTGAGCCTGTAGCTGGAAAGTTTCGTTGAAATCATCATCATTTACTTTGCATGGGGTTTGTGCTGCTACGAATTAGCCAGGCAGTATTAGTCACATCACTACTACAACCTTATTCAGTCTTCTGATTTATTATTCTATACTAGCCATCTAACCGCCACAAATGGCTTGTTTTTGATGCAGCATCTTTAAAGATGTCATACGGGTGGATTTTAATACTTTTACAGCCAGATCGTACCAGATCGTAGTGGTATTTTTTTATAGAAATTTCATCGCATTAGTTCTTAGCGAAAATATAAACTTGTATTTATTGTTTGGTAATCTTGCTGATCATCATTATAAGGTCGGTGTGGTGGGAGGTATCTGTCTTGTCACCACTGTTATACGGTAGCGTGAGTAGTCCGTTTGTGCATTTGTGCATTTGTGTCGATCCATTTCATTGCTTGTGTATTGCTATAGCTGCATGCCTCCGGGCTTTGTAACCGTGTCTGCATCAAGAACATATAGCGTTATTTTTTTCAATTTTAGAGCTATACCTCTGGCCATTTTTCAGTCAGAGCCCAGTGTAAAGAAGCATTTTCTGCGCAAGTGGCTCAAGGCACAGTCCATGGATGACTTTGACATCCGAGGAGTAAGTGCATCGTGCCATGCATGGTCTTTGACAGGATGAAGTTGTCTGTTGTGAGTGTTTGTTCGGCTCGACGTTGTATCGTTTGTGACTCTCATGGTGTTCGTGTATTTGCAAAGCTGCTGATCTAATTCTGTACAGTTTTTTGTCAGATCCTTGATTGGGAATATTACATCGAACGTCTTGGTGGTGCCATTCAGAAAATCATCACTATTCCTGCTGCTATGCAAGGCGTAAGTGAAGAGAGAGTCCACCGGTGCTAATCTAAGATTGCCACATCTGTGAAAGGAATTTACTGTGTATGATATTGGAAAGAGATGGCTGCTAAGCTTTGGGAGGCAATAATAATAATAATAATAATAATAATAATAATGTACTTGATAAAGCACCCTCAGAGAACTCAATCTCTTTCTAGGCGCTTTACATTTGCTGCAAAGCGAAATGCAATTGAATGGTAAGTAAAATCATGCTTGACAAACAAACAAAATGAATAACATGGTTAGGGGTGACATGCACAGGGTCAGCATGCAAATGTGGTTAGTGGCAGCATGCAGTGTCAGCACGCATAAGCACTTGAAGGACGAATCACAGGGACCCATTAAATGCTGTCCTAAATAGGTGTTTTTAAGTTCCTTTTAAATGTGGTCAGGTCAGGGGATGTTTTGACGCAGGTCGGGAGGGAGTTCCAGGCTTTGGGAGAATACGAACTAAATGCACGGTCTCCAAAGGATTTGAGGCTTGCACGAGGTATTTGTAGGCTGTTGGATTCCGAAAAGCGGGTGGTACGATGCTTGGCCTGATGGGGGGAGTATGTCGGAGAGATAGGCTGGAGCCATAGAATGAAGGGACCTTAAAAGTGAGCGACAAAACCTTGAAGTCAATCCGTTGCTTGACTGGTAGCCAGTGCAGGTCGGCGAGAAGTGGAGTAATGTGGCAACTGCGACGCTCACGACAGACAAGCCTAGCTGCAGAGTTTTGCACCAGCTGCAATCGCCTGATCGCACATGCTGGTAGGCCAGTAAGCAGTGAGTTGCAGAAGTCGAGACGAGATGTCACGAATGCATGGACCAACTTGGACGTGGTATCCTTATCTAAACAAGTCCGAATTTTTGCATTGTTATGAAGCTGAAAATAGGCATATTTGACTGTGGGGCTGATAAGATCGTCTAACAAGAGGTCGCTTTGGAATATGACACCTAGATTTCGAGCTGATTCGACAGGAGATATGCTGGCAGAGCCAATTTTGAGAGACAGCCTTTCCAATCTCTGAATCACACTGGGTTTGCCCATAACTGGTAAGTTAGTTTTGTCATCGTTTAGTTTTAGAAAATTTGCTGCCATCCATGTGCCCTGAGGTACTCCATATTTCAGAGGTACTTCAGATGATCTTTGTCCATTCACGTCAATACTCTGGAGTCTCCCACTGAGATAGGACCTGAACCACTGCAGAGCAGTGCCAGTGATGCCCAGGCGAGATGAGAGGCGCTCTAGAAGAACTTTGTGATCGATGGTGTCAAAAGCTGCCGAAAGATCGAGCAAAACAAGCAGAGACACTCTACCCATGTCTGCATTCCTAAGTAGGTCGTTGTATACCCTAAGCAATGCTGACTCTCTGGAGTGATTAGCTCTAAAGCCAGACTGGAACTTACTAGCAAGATGTGAGGTTTCGATATATGAGGTCAGCTGGTCTGCCACGATCCGTTCCAGTGTCTTTGATAGGAATGGTAGAAGGGAGACTGGGTGGTAGTTGCTCAAGTTCTCTTGGTCTAGTGTCGCTTTCTCGAGAAGAGGCCTGACTACAGCTTTTTTGAAAGGTGCTGGGACATGACCTGAGGCTAATGACATATTAATGATGTTATTTATGCATGGCAGCAGCAGATCAATGCAACGTAGGAGCAGGACAATGGGAATAGGGTCCAGAGGACTTGTCGTCTTCTTTGATTGCGATACGAACTTTAGGACTAGATCACTAGTGACTTGCTTAAATGCAGACATGGAAGTGCAGCCAGGAACCAAGGGCTGGGGCATCCGACTAGCAGCATGTGATCGCTCCCATACCTGGAGTAAAGTGCTTGCACTTAATGACCAACGTTGTGGGTTTGAGACCTGCAGCTGGCAATCCTTATTGCCCATCAATCCGGGGTTTTGCTGTGTGGTCTTAAGATGAAACGAGGATGTACAATATCATCTAAAGATCCGACTTTGTGTCGTGTTCAGTCTGTGTGCTATCTTGGGTGGTGTAACCTGACTTCGAAACTGTCAATTTTTCATTTATGAGCAATTGCTTTTTTATGGTCTAGATTGTGCTCCATGAGCGTGACTGGAGTATTTCATGCTTTGTTGGCAGATATCGAATCCAGTACCGCGTATACAACACCCTGACTGGCTGCACAAGAGACTTGCTGAAAAGACAGACGTCTTCAAGCAGAAGCGAATAACTGACATGTTTACAGTGTTGGAAGAGGCAGAAGTAAACTCAATTGATGCAGAGGTGTGTAGTCTCCTAACTGCTATGACCTGGGCCACTTGGTCGAATTGTGCTGTTTTGAGGATAGTGCATTCATCATTCTGTCAACAATTAATCCACTTGCAAGTGTTGCCTGTCAGAGCTTATAGTTTGAACTTGCACAGTTTGTATCCTACTCATGATAACGAGACCTCACTGCCTGTGGACTCGTGCTTCCCTGAGTCATAGTAGAAGTAGTCATGGTGTGGTCACGGAAGACAATGCTGCGCCATGTTGCCGCATGACGGAAGGACTTTCTTACTTTAAATAGTAAAGATGTTAAGAAACTTGCATCCCAAGAAAATCAAATCTCTTTCTAGGGTACTTTACATATGCTGAAAAAGCATGTCGATAGGTTAGTTATTACGTGCACGATTTTCGGACACATGCATGCAGAGGGCAGTTCACGCGGACGGAGCAAATAGTAATAATAATAATGTAAAGCGCCTAAAGAGAGATTGGGTTCTCTGAGGACACTTTATCAAGTGTATTATTATTCCTATTATTAATGCACTTGATAAAGCACCTTCAGAGAACTCAATCTCTGTCTAGGCACTTTAAATCTGCTGCAAAGGAAACACGATCGAATGGTTAGTGGTAGAGCTTTGAGGAACAGGCAGGTGCTTCTTTCTGAATGTCGTCAAATCGCACCTCACAATCCAGATCGTGGGTTTGAGTCCGTCATTCTTTATTATCTACTTCAAGCGGGAGTGATGCTTAGGCTCTTCTGCTGCTACAAGAGCTCAATGCCTGTGGACTCGCTTCACTGATTCATAGTAGAAATACAATGCTGCACATACATTTACACATCTTTTACCGTCACTCCCGGAAGTGTACTGCCCGCCATCTTGCCACGTGATGGACAGACTTGCTCGCTTTAATTAGTAAGGATATAAGTATGGCTGTTATTGACATGGCCGATGTTTACCTTCATCATGCGCTAGGGTGGGTGGGTCACTTCGTTCAATGATTGAATGTTTGAATCTGCTGGCCTTTTCTATCGGAAGATGGCGTAATGTCAGTTGTTAGTGAGTTCTAGGTTTTGGGACGATTGAAACTAAAGGCATGCTCACCTAGGAATTTGAAGTTCGTTGGAGGCACAACTAAACGACCCTAGTCAGAAGAGCAGGTAGGGCAGCAGGAGGTTTGATAAGGAAGTCTATGGAGAGGTAGACTAGAAGTAGAGATTAGAGGGACCTAAAAGTGAGCTGAATCTATCCCTGCTCTGCCTACCTGGAAGACACGATTGTTTGCAACCAGTAATCCGGAAAAGCTATCGTTTACCTTCAGTTAGTAAGTGATTCCGAGTGAAGCAGACCGGGCAGGAAGAGAAGACCGGGACCTTTAAGTACTTCAAGCATGTGGCTGGATTTACTACTGTCGGCATGCCACCTTCTCTTGCATGGTGCCGTAGTCATGTCGACTGCCTTCAATCAACGGCTTTCAATCCTGGGCTGGCCATTGACTGGCAGCCAGTGATTTCACTTTTATTGGCACTGATATATCATTCATAGTTTTTTGAAAGTGAGAATCCACTGCATCGCTCTTTTCAGCTAGGGCATCGGCAATGGCCGGGCCAGTCTCTGCCTGCTCACTGAACTTGAGACCATGATTGCTACCAATCACATAGTCTCGATTTACTGTCAGTATGAAAGAATGTGCTTGTTACGGATGCTCCATTCATGCAGACCTTGCAAGCTAAGGAATAAACCTCGCCAATACTCGTCATGACTCGGCAAATGAAGTGAGAATTTTTCTATCGACCGACTATTAACTTAAGGGTGGGTAATGTGGTTTTCGTTTAATTGATGGCACTGCCCCTGATCGTTGTGACACTCGATGAGGTTTGTGTTGAGATTGTAATGTGATAATGCATACCCCAGCCTACAACATTGCTGCCCCTAAATGTTGTCTGCCGGTACTAGGCTGGAGGGCCCTTCCGACCTTGCCCAGCCAATCGGAGCGCAGAGTTCCTACTGCTAGGCGTTTGCAACAACGCTAACCAATCAGAGTGCAGCGTCCCTGGACCGCAGACGACAGAAGGCCGGGGTTAGCATGAACGTGTGCGGGACGGCAGTTGTGTTTCCCCCGGCTCCGTGCGTGGTGGGATAGCTGTTGGTGTTGCTCGTCGGCTGGCGTTCTGTGCTGTGCACGACGGCAACAAAACTACAGTTAAGAAGGAAACAAATGTTTGTTAGCATTTTGCTCGGGAATCCATACTTTGTTTTCTTGAATTCGTGCTTCTCACAGTGGTCGCCTGAGAGTAATTCATATTATATTTAGCGACTACGGTTATTATGATCACCAGAGAAATGTTAGGCACGATTAGTAACTTGGCTATGTAGGCAAGTGAATTGGGGGGGGCAGTTGTTTCATTGTCGCATCTCTTCGGCGCATCGGTGGTTCTTGACCGTCAGATCAGGTGCTTGTAGCAAAGCGACGAGACACCGCTGGGTCGAATGCTTGGTTGTGCTGTTCACAACTTGGGGGGGGGGTGGTACTGTGGAGCCATGCTGTGCTACTAGTCATCATGCCATTTCAATTACCCAGCTTTCATATCTTACAGAAAGTGAGCAATGCGAGCCGTTTCCTTGCTGACCAACATGTGTACCTCATCAAAGTTTTGCGAGAGATTTTTTGTACTGGCTTTTGTGGAGCTGTTGTGCTTGATCTGTAGCAATCACCGGCAGACCGCATTTGCTGTGTGCTCGCCATTTCACGCCTGCAATCGGCAGCCTTGTGTGTCACTGACGATACTAACAGAGATGACGTTGCTAATGAAGCACGTTGCTAATGAAGCACGTGTCTACTTATGTGACAGCGCAAGCAGCTTGCCGAGTCTGTGCAACTTGTAGGAAGCCGATGCTTCAGCTGAAGCTCCTAGCGTGCGCGATATAGAGGATGCGGCTTCGGGATCCCGTGTCGCCGGCGGCAGCCGCTCCATTGCGTCCAAAAAGCGTGGCCGAGATGACAGTCAGAACGACGCCATTGACACGACCATGTCGTGGCGGGATCAGCTGGGACCACCTCCACGTCTGGGCACAAGCAAAGTAAGTCTGCTGAGGCCGCTCGAACCCTTGTCCCGCCTTTGCATATGCTTTATTCGCCCAGTGTCTACAATCTTTTATTTTGATCTCCCCAATCTTTCTGTATCTGCTGCTATTTCTATTATCCGCCTTCTATTAAGCGTAGCCTCTATTCTCTGCAGTCTCCCTAAGTGCCTTATTTTGTGTCGTCAGGCAAGCGGGCTTAATCCGAGTGAATTTCACAGGAAGAAATTACAGCGTGGGTTGCCTATCAGAAGCGCAAATGGGCCATCCAGACCGAGCAGAGACATCAGCGAAAGCGACGCCGGCGTACCGACGAGAGCTTCATTGGCAGCGGCGGCGTCATCAGAGCCGGCCAGTCGGCAGCCTCAGCTGGGGGAAGTGCCGGGCCGGCCACGATGGGCGCTTTCTTGAAGCGCGCAGCGAGAACCTTGACCAACTCGCCATGGCAGATTATACAGGTAGTATTGTGCTCCTGTTTTTTGTTTACAATCACTCACTCGGTTACTACTTGTAACAACACTTGGCATTGATAAACGGCCCGTATCTACGACAACAAGCTCCAATTCAAGGACTCCACACGAGCCATCGTTACGCTCGCCACACAGCTACGGCCTGTGTGCGCACCATGTTGCTGAGCTGTAACTGGCCACTACTGCACCTACTGGCCCCGATGCTGTGCATCGAGCAACTATCCGAAGTGACCAACTTCCCATCATCGTTTAGATTGCAGAGACGGATCGAGCAGGGCACTTCAAGCTATGGGTCTTGATTGGCTCGGAGCTGCATGCAGTGAGACTGTTGGTTCCTAGGATTTTCTACGTCAATCAGAAGACTCCAAAAGCGGGCGCAGGCACAAGTATGAGCTGTTGCTATCTGAAACACTGCAATCGTCGGCGACGCTTGTCCCTCAGTCGCACTGCCTGCTGCGAGTGGCTCACTCTTGCAGCAGGCGCTTGCAGCGTGCTTCGAGACCTATTTTGCTGCCTTGTGCGCTGTGTGTGTGCACGTGTGTGCGTGCGTCCTGTATGGGCAAGTGGTGAGTTGTCGTGCTTTTGCGACCGACCCGTTTACCCCCCCCCCCCCCCCCCGTTCGACAGTTAGGGGAGGGATTGCTATAGGCCGTCCGATGAAGTGGCGCCGGCTGCCATGGCTGACCTGATGCTGGCAGCCTATGCATGCATGCATCGACTTCGGTGCCTGCCGGGTTGGTAGTCTGTTTCTGCAGGCCACGAGTGCAATGCACGAGGTGCACTCGCTATCGGCATGCGGTTTACTTGGTTGCAGTGTGGAGAAAAGTCAATCGCACGCTGGTGCGCTCTCATCCCGTCTATCACTTGTATGAGTACTCGGTGCCCGAGGAGGTTTATCAGACTCACTGCAAGTAAGCCCGGTCACAGCTGCAGTCACTGCTTTGTGGCAGTGTGAGCTTGCCGAGTAGCTTTCGGCAGTGGATCGCTTTGGCCTCGTGCTGCATGCGCACGTGCGTGCACATGCAGAGCATGCTCGCCGCCAGCACCACCACGATTGCGCTTCGATCTGTCCATAGCGAAATTACTGCTGACCTATCGTCGCCGGACGTGGAGGGCGTGTATGAGACACAGGTGCCGCTGCTGTTCCGCGCACTGGTGCGCGTCGGCTGCGTGTGCACGGTGAACCGCGAGTACGCACGAAGCCACAAGGTGAGCGCAGCCACCGGCCGCTCCTTTCCCCGCCAGCTCTTCCTCGCGGCCGTCTGCGATGCCTGCAATAATCGGCCGGCTCAATGTCTCACGGCTCATGTTCCGCCCATCTCCATTGATTTGCCAGGAAGCGGATGCGTACGATCTGGATGGCCTCGAGTTCCGCACGCTGGCTCAGTTCAACTATCTGGAGCCTGGCTCGCTGCAGTTCATCTATCTCTATCATCACCAGAGGTCAGATGCGAGTAGTTCAAATGCTCGTGCTGTCGCTGCTGAAGCTGCAGCTTCAGCAGCAACAGTGCATCGGTAGCAATCCTAGGCAGCGCCATTAGCTGCGGATGCGGAAGCGTGTGCAACTTCGTCGTGTGAGCAAACGCCCGCGGATGTCCACCAGAGGAGGGGCCGATGATAATGATATGGGGTATGGTATTGCAATCAGTCCTGGAGGTTGCGTAACCGACCTAAGGTACTGGGCAAATCTCAGAGTTGCTCTTCGGAGGCGTCATGTGCGGAGGTCCGGTTTGTTCGGCGATGCGCAGTGGCCCAGGCAACGAGTTGACCTCTTCATAGTTCGTCGACTTGATGGTAGGCAGAAGCTTTAGCTCTGCAGGTCCTAGACTGTGGAACTCGCTTCCACAATTCTTACGCAACGACAACTACTCTCCTGCTGCCGACTGTGGCTCATCCTTTTCAGCAGTCCTGAGCTGCTACTTCCATGCTGCTCACTACCTCAGCTGCTCTTCTGACTCTGCTATGCTTCCCACTTTCTCTTTGTTGCGTGAGACGAAGTCTGTTGGCTACCGAATGCATACCGAAAGCCGCTCAGGCTGTGAGTGTTCTATACAAAACTCTCCTGCGTAACACCCACATAGTCTTTGTGGAGTTGGCAGACAGAGATACATTACATAAGGACAAAAAGAGACATCCTGACATGAGACAGCTCGTTTATCAACTCCGTGGGACAAATATGTGGCTAAATATGTTTGGACTGAGCACCTGGTCAGAAGGCATGTAGACTTGGTCGCCGAGAGGCAGCCCTCAGGCAAACACAACCAAGTCGAGTAGTTGCATAGGGTTCAAATCTGGCGGCTAGCTGAGCCACTGCACTAGTAACAAATAAGGATTCTTCAAAAAAGAACATCACCTTCCAGGCAGTTTGCACAGGGTCGTCATCTTGCTGCCTAAGATGAGGGCCCCCTAACAGAGTATTTGAGCCTTGCAATTCATTTTTCTTGATAACAAATGACTTGAGTAATGTACTCTTTGAGGAATCCTTGTTTGGTTCTGGTGTAGTGGCTCAGCCACCTGCCTGATTTGAACCTTATGCAACTACTATGGAAAGTTTTCCCCTATTTTAAAAAATGCGCGAGGGATTTTTTGCTGGGCTTGGGAATGAATTAAATTTATTTTCCATAGTACCCCATGGGAAATCATGATCCTGGTAACGAACTGCTTGGGGTATGAATTCATTCCGTGAACGGATTATATTCGTAACCTGGGACCCCTCAGTAGCAATAAGCTTTTTGTGACGCCCTAAAAGATTCAAATGGCCACCCAGTCACTTTATGGCTCTTAAAACACCACTATAGCAACATATAATAGTTTATAGAGACAAGTTTTGGCTGAGAGATTTGGTGGCTTATTTGTTTTTTTTTCTTTCTTAGGCTTCATTGCTTAGCTACTCTCATTGTGAAAGCTGTTGCCACGGCCTCTAAGTTACATTGCATGCTTTGCACGCCGTGACCTAGATCACATGGTTTCCCGTCTATCTGTAATTGGTTACTTGCAAATTCCTATTGTGCCTGCTGGCATTGGTGAAGGGCCTCGCATTGCTCTAGCACGAGCGTCCGAATTCGTCCGTTATACCTGCAAATGTAAAGTGCCTAGAAAGATCCGTGATACCTGCAAATGTAAAGCGACTAGAAAGAGATTGAGTTATCTGAGGGCGCTTTATCGAGTGTATTACTATTATTATTATTATTATTATTATTATACCTTCTCGATTTATTGCAGCGGATCGAAGTCACTCTTTGGCCTCTTTTTCCCGGCATCAAAGAAGGCACACGTGTTTGCAGTGGATACTGTCAGAAGCAACCAGATGCCTAATCTGCAGGCAATGTACAATGCCGAGCACAACGCCAAGTGAGTTTAGAAAACATGTGTTTATGGATCTATGAAGCTATGTCGCCTACACTTAGTGTGCAGTTAGTGTGACACAGCGTTATTTCAATTCTTGCAGCATGGCAGTCCTTGTACATTGGACGATTGTATTCTCATCGAACGCGTGGATCTTGCTATCGAGACTGTTAAATGACTGGCGCCCATTCGCATACTGAAATGTCAGGTTGACCCTAAACCAATACGATTCTAAAATGCTCTGCCTCCTGCTTGGCCGAATTGGATAGAAAGTGCTCTCCAGGAACCAGCCAAAGATGCCCACTTCATCCCATCAAGGGCCAGATTGAGGTCACTGTTAGCTCCCTTGGCAAAATCCCGTGGACACCTCTGACAATTATCTCTGCGTGCCCTTATCGAACCAAGCGACTGAGGCAGTGTTGTCGACGTTGGTCTTTGGAGTTCGTGCTTCACGATGGTGATGCAGCTAGAGTGTAGCAAACGTGCAACCTGCCATTGAGCGCAAACTGCAAGATCGCTCTCCTAGATCGCTTTTAGTATTCTTTTCAGTCGTCGATGAGAGGTCCTCAATCTAGTAGTTTATTGGCTATTGAGGTTTGTTTGTATATCATGCTAGAAATCACAGTATGCAGGCCGACAGAACCAGAAGTCTCGACCTGAAGAGCAGGTGCGGCTGCTGTTCTTGCGGCCAAGGCAACAGAGAAGCATCGCACTGCATGTGTAGCTTTTACCAATTGCCTGCGAAACGCTGGCTGCGAGAATTCCGCCTTGTCTATCTGCGGCGACCAGCATTGCATCGTTTCATGCAAAGCGCTCTCTCTCTCTCTCTCTCTCTCTCTCTCTCTCTCTCTCTCTCTCTCTCTCTCTCTCTCTCTCTCTCTCTCTCTCTCTCTCTCTCTCTCTCTCTCTCTGTGTGCCTGGCGCAGCCATTGGCTCGCTCGCACCAGCGAGTTCATTCATGACTGACCTTTGGCCGGCTGACTGTGTGTGTGCCGATCTCGTCGAACACGTAAGTTTGCTGGGCCCTTGCAGGCTCCGCAGGAATGGTGGCGACTCGTCGTGTTTGCCGCCGGCCGGCCACACGTTCGAGGTGCGCATCGAGACGGACGTTCGCCAAGTGCATCGTGGCCTGCAGCGCCTTCTGGCTGCCTACCGAACAGAGAAGCGCACAGGAGCCACTGCGGTGGCCGTGCAGTCCGCTATAGGTGCGTAGCCGCAGCGGACTGGCCCCAACCTCCCCCACCCTCGACCCGCCGACCTGCTCCTATCGGGCTGCGGCCTTGACTGTCGTCTGCCGGAAGCGCCAGATCGGCGGGATCGGCGCCAGCAGTGCAAGCCCGGTCCCTGCCGTGCCGAGTGATGTTGGCTCGCCGAGGGGTAGTGGCCATCGTTCTCCGGCCGTTGTTGCAGACTTTCCTCACTTGCTGTCATTGATGCCAGGGCTCGACGAATATCCTCTCGTCCCAGTCCACGTCAGCGACAGGTAGCCGAGCTTTTAGGCTTCGCGAGCATAGTCTCGTGTCGTACATTGCGTTTCATTTCATTCTTTGCTCGTTCGCCCGACCGAAAATTTGAGCCTTTCGAAATGTTGGCTTTCAGCGAAGGCCTGTACAACGTTCTGGACTGGCAGCGGCACGGCTCTCGACGGATGATACAGCACTATCTGAACGCCGATCTAATCTTGCAGGTATGAAGTTGTTGCAATTTTATCAGACAAGTGCCACAGTTGGAGCCGGGTTGTTGCTATTCAACTTGCTCCTTGTGGTGCCCTCTTCCTTGATGTCCCTCGTCTTTATATATGCAATTGGTGTTGTATTACTTGGCAACTGTTGAGATTGCGTTGCATTCTGCATGCATGGTCTTTTTTATACTAAGGCGTGAGCGACTGGTTGAAATGCCTCTAATAATAGCACCGTCTAAAAGTGACGGACCTCCGGTGGTAGGCTGCTGCTGAGTCAGCCTCCATCTGCCGGCCTTACTCTTGCGACGACCTCTGTTTTGTTTTCTACCTGCGGATGAGTAACTCTTGAAGGTGCTTGTTGGGTTGCAACTGTAGCAACTGAGACAGGATACAGGGATGGGATTATAACCTTTCCTGGTGCTCAAATTAAAAATAAAACAGTAAGACATGTTGGACTGCTGCGCTCTGTGACGGCACTAGAGACTTGTTTGGTCTGCTGTTCGATATTTATTGCCTGCGATCCAATTCATCGAGCCTAAGCAGCTCCGTGCTAGGCCGTGCTGTCACATAACCTAGTCTGTCTGTCTGTCATGCTGCAGCTGAAATTTTAGGAGTGGTGATTTTGCATGACCACCTATGCATAGAGAGGCTGTTGGGGCATGCCCGGCAGTGGCAGCTCCTTTTGGTTCACCTGCAGTGGCTGCCCCTCCTCCAGGATGTTGCTTCACCCTTGTCACTCAATTGTCTACTGGTGCTGATCTGCTTTGCTAATCTTTGTCACTAAAATGTGCTCGTAGATTGTGTGAAAAGCATACACAGCATATGCGTACCATGCCTTGACTAAATCGGTTAACTTCATTGGACATTTTCGGCTCTCTTGATCAGCTACCTTACAGGCAGCCGAATGTATCTAGCTTAACTTCTATACTGATGCACCACCAAGAATGGTCGTGCATGCATGTCTTTCAGCCACGTCCGACACTGCTGCCAGCAGTCTCGACTCGAGCACCGAGTCAGAATGACAGGTTGCTTCATCGCATTAGCGTGATTCTGGTTTGCAGACTATAACCGAGCATTGCCGGTACCTCCACATTCCCATTGGCAACATGCCCAGAGATGCGATGATGTTCGGTAGTGACTTGTTCTACGCACGGCACCTTCTAAAGCACAATCACATCTTGTGGTGCTCTGTCACAGGACTCCCGGATCTCGGTGGAAAGGAAGCTGACGATAACAGGCAAGAACGACAGCCATATGACGAGTGCTCGTACGCGCACACTGACTGCGCCGCTGCTGCTTGTAATCCCCGCTTGATTGTTGAATGTCGTTGATTTTTGCTCATGGCAGGCTGCTCACCGAAACCGAAGACAGCTCGAGTGTGGAAATCAATCAGTCGGGCTTCTACCAGACCGTGTGCGTCGAACTGGACATGCAGAGCTTGGCAGTGGACACCGTGCTGGAGGTGCTTGCTGGCTCGACGTCTCGCAATCGAGCGCCTCTCGTTCGCTCCCTACTTGCTTGGCTCCTCTCATCCCCTGGCCGATCGCCCATCGCGAGCCAATCGCTCGCTCCACGGGCTTTCGTAAAGGCGGCGTTTTTTGTGGCAACGAGAACGTTGCCTCTGCATCGCTGGTTGCAACGCCGCTGCCATTTGCTGGTTGTTCGACCGTCGTTGCCGCCGTCGCGGCTGCGGTTTTTTCCCCTCGGCGCGACTGATTGCATACGCCCGTCTCTCTAGTCGGCTCACGTCAATGACTTCGAAGGAGCCAGCACTGTGAGCTTCGATCAGATCCAGCAGACGTCCCTCGAGGACATGATGCAGGGCACCGGCGCTGCAGCCATGCTCACCAGCTACGACGAGACGGCGCTGTGCTCAAATGCATTCAGGTGTGTGCACGCGTCTGTCTTGACTTTTTCATCGCTTCGTTGGTACTGTGTGCACTAGTGTTGTGCGCACTCGTTGGCCAGAGCAAAAGCATAGAAGGGATTTTCATGTGGATGAGGCTAAGCCTCCACCCAGATGGGGTAGCACAAGGTCAAGGCCTTCAAGTTTTAAACTATACTATACGTTCAAAATGGTTCCTGGGACCTTTTAACAACTGGTAATTGTAATACTTATCTTGTCAATTTAAATATTCACTTTAACTGCTAGTTCACTTTTTCAACAACGAAAAAAGTTTTGGGAAAGGTTCTCCACTCTAAAGGCCGCATGCCGCATGGAAGCTTATTTTGATGCTTAAAACAAGTCTGTGTCCCCATTTTTGCTGCGCTTGTTTGGCACGGTGATTAATGACAGTTGGCGATAGAACCTTTTGCTGTGCAGGTCTTAGACTGTGGAACTCACTTCTGTTCTAATATTCTGAATTATTCTGAATAATTAATGAATAATAATAGTTAAATTCACCGACTATGGCACTATGCCAACAGAAGCTTGTGGCCCCCCCACCCCGAGAGACTGACTCAGTACTGTAGATGGATTGTGGGGGCCTGGCCCCCTCTAGCCATACTTAGGTTGAGGGTGCTTTAGCCCCCTTTATCTGCATCTCCCAATGCCCTGGGACCGGAGGTAATTGCCCGAACGGCAGTCTTACTTTGCTCCCTCCTGTTTTTAGGATACTGAAGACCATGGTGGTCGGCTGGATCAAAGACGTTACGCTATACCAGAACGTCTTTGCCGATTACCAAGTGGTGCATCTCTATAGGTGGGTGCACTCTGGCGGATAGGTGTTCGAATCTGGACCGCAAGTTTGTCGACGCTTTGCAAGTTTCGCTCTTTGCAAATCAGCTGTCACCTATTTGTCGATGTGTTTAGTTTTTCCTGTCTTGTCTTTTTTTATCAAGCGTTATGCTCTCTCTCTCTCTCTCTCTCTCTCTCTCTCTCTCTCTCTCTCTCTCTCTCTCTCTCTCTCTCTCTCTCTCTCTCTCTCTCTCTCTCTCTCTCTTTCAGGTGGCTGAGGTCGCCTGCAGCCCTGCTCTACGATCCGGCGCTCCGACGTCTAGTCCACAATCTGATGAAAAAGGTGTTCGCCCAGGTAAGCTTGGCCTCGAGTTCACACCCGAGCCATCCCTTCGTGCGGCTGCCTTTGCCTGCTTCCTGCTTGGCCTTTTTTCTGCTGGGGATCTCCTGCTGATCTCTGGATCTCCTGCGCTGTACTGTTGCTCCTCTTCCGAGCCCCCCCCCCTCAGCTGCTGGTCTGCGGCAGCGCAATGTTTTTATCTCAGTGAGAGCACGAAAAGAAAGGTGCCTTGTACTGGTGTTGCGCTTCTATCCGTGTCTCTGCCCAGTCCATCGACTCTTATTCGCGGGCCGATGGGAGTTTTCCAAACGAACTAGAGCTAGCTAACTGCTGGGCTGCAGACATCCTGTCACTTGCTTTCAGGTCCCTTCATTTTCTTGCTTCGTTCGTCCTGCCTATCAGAAATACTTTCCGATCAGGCTTCCTATCCTACTACCTGCCACTCAAACTCGGTTCGTTTGGCTTGTTGCATCGGTGACGATTCTAAAGTCCTTAGGGTGTTATATGAATGTTTTATTATTATTATTAGACTACTACTTTGGCACCGGGCCAATCCCGGTGACAGATGCATCTACCGTAATGCAGATCCGGCCCTCCTCTAGGATCCCGGTTCTGCTTTTTTACGGTAAATCGGTGCAACAAGTGTACCGGCTCATTCACGATATGGCTTTGGCACATATATGGGCAGCCCATATGAAGTACAGTTATGGCAACTAGCACTGCAATAATAATAGAGCTAAAGGTAGACTACCAGTCACTTCTTTAGGGAGAGGGGCGGAGTGGTAAACGTTTGCTGTTGTCGGAGTGGGCTCGTCTAGGGAATGGTATTGATGGGTATACCGACTGGAGTGACCTGTGCACTTTCTCTAAATAGTAGGCGTGTTGGGTGGTGACTTTGTTGTACCACGTAAGCAATCTGCATGCTTGTGCAATAGGTGGTGACTCGTGGAAAGCGAAACAGCGAGATATGAGCTTCCCCTTCCGGAGGCATGTATTATATGTCAGGAGTGATGGAGGAGGGCATCTAACCGCAGCCATTTAACCGTACGAAAAAGCATTCTTCAGGAAAGGTGTGTATATCCGAATGTGGGCCTGACAAGTGTGATGTCATATCCGGAGTTTGCTGGGTTCCTAGTGGGCACGATTTTAGCCGTAATCAAGTCAGTGTTAGTGTCTAAAGTGTCCTTACACCCCAAGTAGGCCTTACCGTGGGCTTATTAGCTAAGTATACTGAACTAATAAATTTAAAGTAAAGGTATTGAATACATTTGCTAGCAAGAATGGAAGAGGCCTCAGTTCAGCCTTGCTCGTCATGCTGCCACCAGAATCGGCTGCTTTTCCATTGGTAATAGGCTTGCTGAAAAACGAAGCAATTCTAAGGATTGTTTTTTATCTGTTTTTTGTCTGGTTATCGTTATCTGGTCGTTGGCCAACTCGTGGAGAGCCATCAAAGACGCCTTGTTTTCCTTCATGAAATTCGGGAAGCCTCACTGTACACTAAGTTTACATGTAAGTGCATGATCTGTGTATCTCCCTAAGAGAAGTGAATCTCCATCCAGGCTCTATACCTATGCCACAGGGCTCGACCCTACGGCCCTGGTCGTTAAAGGCGAGCATTTTACCCCTGCCGCAAATATGTGCGGCAAAGCTTAGTACTGCTATGTCTCGTCGTGGATGGCAATTTCGGCAGCTGTCTACGTGCAGGTACGTTGTCTGTGCAGCTACGTTGTCCGTTTGCGGCTTGCAGTTGATGGCCGAGTTCAGGAGGCTGGGCGCCGTCATAGTGCATGCCAACTTCAACCGTTTGATCATCTGCACGAAGAAAAGGAACACTGCCGACGCGGTCGCGTACGCGGAATACATAATGGACACGATACGAGCCCAGCAGCTCTTTCGCAGCATCGATATGACCGTGTCTCGCAGCTGGGAGATGCTCATGTGGCTGGACACGGTACGTTCCCATAGCACCGGTGCTGCTGCGCACGAACTGCTGGCTACGAAACGGCGCTCGCCAGATGCCACTTCACCCCCACTTGGCATCTGACTTGGCCCAAGTTGTCTTGCTATGCTGCTTGCTGTCAGTGCTGCCATGCTGTTGCCTTATTCACCTTTAATCCTTCGGACGGGCTTCCTGTCTGTTGCTATAGCAGCTGCATCTGTCCTGTGCTCGAACATTCTGTCTACATTGAGTTGTCGTATCACTGTTCCCGTGTGACCTCCCCCCCCCCTCCACCGACCCACATCTGTTTGTTAAATGCTCACTCACCGAGGCATCTTAGTTCCCTGATGCCGTCCAGGCGTGCACTGGCTTCAACTGACAACGAGCATGCTGATACGAGCTGAAAAATGTAGTATTTTCAAATCATGTCGCCGGGTTTCCATTGTCAGAAAGTACTGTGCATTTATTTGTATTGGAATTTGTTTAGCAATGGCTTCTTCTGCTGCCAGCGCCTGGGGGGGGCACCAGCTGAAAGATGGCTCGCGTGCCGTACTCCGTTTTATTGTGTTGCTTGCGTGATCCAACATTTCTCCACTGACGGTATGTGCATGTGTAAAATGTGTGACCGTGCGCTTTAACGTCGTATGCGTCGCCCGTGAGTGCTGTTACCTTTCATATCGGTCATGGTCGCCTCACGTCAGAACGGCTTCTGTTGAGGGCCCGACCGGAAGTGACTGCATGAGCGTAGATTGCAACCTCTTTGGAGTTCAAAGTGGGCATTAGTATATTACTTTTTGTGGGAAGCAAGTCGTATCGGCAATTTTTGTTTTGATTCTATCCTTTTCCAGTATGGCTAGCAGCTGTGCACCCTGAGCCCATGTCTGGATGTGCATACAGTTTGTGTGTGTGTGTGTGTGTGTGTGTGTGTGTGTGTGTGTGTGTGTGTGTGTGTGTGTGTGTGCCTGTGCCTGTGCCTGTGCCTGTGCATGTTTGTGTGTACCTGTGCCTGGTTGTGTGGGTGCAAGTTCGTCCATGTGGTGTCTGTGTGTGCAATGCATACATATAGTATGTATGTGTTCATTACGTTTGTGCAAGTCACAAGCGTGCACACACGTGTGGCTGTCACCTGCTGTCGTGTGCACAACTGACATGTTAACAGTGTTTTAATATGGCCTTTATAACGTGTCTATTGTCGTCACCTCCTGTCGCCACCTGTCGTCACCTAGGTGCTGCTTGCTTGAAGGCAAACTATGGAGGTATAGAACGATTGCCATCCGATGCTGCACACGAACCGGCTGCTGCTCCACGCAAGAAAATAAAGCCGGCAGCTAAAGTGCTGGGAGCTGCGACTGATGACTCCATTAGCTCGGATGACAGCGGAGACGACGACGGCCTTACTGTGGAGGAAGAGGTTGATCTGCCGGGCGAGGCACAGCAGCTTCAAGGGGTGAGGCGACAGTGGAGCATACTTATCTTCTAGCTCTGTCTGTCTCTGTCTGTCTGTCTCTGTCTGTCTCTCTCTCTCTCTCTCTCTCTCTCTCTCTCTCTCTCTCTCTCTCTCTCTCTCTCTCTCTCTCGAACTGCATGTGCATATAGCAGTGCTGAAACTGAAGAACTGAAGCTAGCAATCAACAAATCGGTGGATGTCACATTCTCTTCCACAATCGGGAAACCGCTTCAACGCCCACAGCGAGCTGGCTGCACGCAGCAGCTGCTACTGCAGCTCTTTCGTCGTCGAGTTGGCGACCTGGGGTGTGCCTCTGGTCTCGGTTACTCACTTTGTCGTGCGTCCCCACCACGAGGGGTGAGGCTAGCGGCGCTCATGCTGCATTCGCGGCTCTGTTTGTCGCTGCAGGCACGGGTGCACATGCAGTGGAACATCGCGCATTACCTGCCCGAAGCCGGAGGCTGCCAGGAGCAGTTTTACAGCGTCGTCAGCCTCTACCTCAAGTCCGTGTACGACCACCGCATGACGGAGCAGGGGAAATACGCACGGGGCAGCACGCCTCACGTCCGGCTGCCCGCGTCTAGCCAAGAGACGGTATGTGCGCTGACTCCGCAGCCGTCACAGCTCCCTCCTCCTGCAAACCTTAGGCTGGGGTCTTTTTGTGCAGCCGATCAAGGCTTGGTTGACGCCGCAGCCATTGTGGTTGTCGCGTGGTTAGTGTCGTGCCAAATAGTGGCTACAGCGTAAAAACCCAGCAGTTGGAGCCAGACCACCTCGCATGCATGCATGCATGCTTGCACAGTTTGCAGTAGGATACTTCTTCATCTTTGGCTCCGATTGACTTGCCTAGCTTAGCTGGCTCCAGATGGTAAGAGCTCACTTGCATGCAACCGATTTCACAAGCTGCTGCCAATTCGCGCGACTCGTGCTCCTGTTTGCTTGGACCTCATCGGCAGTGGTGACACGTGCCGCAGCAATTCCTCATCCCTTCCTTTGAGTCTCTCTCTCTCTTTCTCCTTACTGTCCTTTATGTCTGTCTGCCTGCCTGTCACAACCTTGACTACTCTTTGGGTGTGTCGCTTAATCGAGTAAAAAAACAAAAACGGTACGGCCTCATTCACGTGTGCATGGATGAGTGACCACGTGTGCGTGGATGAATGACCACGCGCGTGGTGATTTCTTGCGATTCCCAGCTCATGCCCCCTGCTCCCTCGAAGGTGCTCCAGAAGCCCTCTCGTGGTGAGCATCAAGATTGGCAGGAAATCGCGCAGCAACCTCGGGTCTCTGCTCTCTCGCCTTCACTATCAACTAGACCATCGGTTGTGGTTCTGAGCATTTAACTCAGCGGCTCGTCTGGTTTGTTGTCGATGGTGTAGCTGCCATAGCTGCTAGGCTGCTTCTGTCTGAGTCTCATTGGCTTATTATTATTATTATTATTATTCTGTGATTATTATTATTAGCCTCATTATTATTCTGTCTGAGCCTCTTAGGCTCTCTGTCAAAAGCATCTAATCGACTTCTAGATCAGCTTTGTCTGGTGTGCAGGTCGCTTCACTCGCATGCACCCTCGGACTGCCCGCTTATTGGCTTCCAGCCATATCACCTTGCCTCGTGCTAAATTTAAATACATTGGTGCTCGGGCCTTCAATTCATGTGCGCTGGTTTTGGCCCAGTGGTTGCTGTGTTCGCCCTGACCAAGGTCTGACCGAGATCGTGGGCTCGAGCCCCGTGGCGTATGTGACGAACCTGAATTAGAGATTAAGTTCTCTTATGGCACTATGCAAATGAACTATTGTATTATTTTTTATTTCATGCACCAAGCGGCCTGAAGTCGCTTCTGTCTCTGTCACCACCTACATTACATTACAATGACTTGGCACCATTTAAGTGTCAGCTAATGGTACAGCTGTTCCGCTTAGCTTTCCTGAGCTTCCCTGCACCCCAGTGAAGTTGTCTGGTTCATTCATGTGTGCCTTGCATGCTTACATGTGCATCGTTCAGTGCATGTTACTAACCAGGGGCTCAATTGACCAATGGCCCCCTAGGTCTTCCCGTGCGATTTTGCATGGTGATCTAAGGGTGATACTTGTGTGCTTTTGCTTGCTTGTTATAAGCTTGTTGAAAAAATCCCAGAACTGTATAGGTTTCCTTTGAATGTTGCTCTTGCTTGTGCATATATACATGCATCTTGTGTGTGTGTGTGTGTGTGTGTGTGTGTGTGTGTGTGTGTGTGTGTGTGTGTGTGTGTGTGTGTGTGTGTGTGTGTGTGTGTGTGTGTGTGTTCGCGCACGTTTAAGTATGTACTTTCATCTACATACTGCTTTAAAATCCTAATGTGGAGTGCATGCCCATGTGTACATTTCGATGGTATGTCCATATACCCATATATAATATTGCAAAGATTGAGGGGCATGCAGAAAGGTTTTGCACGTAGTAATGAAATGTCACACGTGAACAGGAAATAGGGTTGACTCGTTGAGCAGCCAGTTCTTTCTTGCCAGCTGCAAGCCGAGTGAAAGCCGTTAAGGCTCTTCTGCCGTTATGTCAACTAGACTACTTAAGTGCATAGGAGGCACAGCTGGGATAGGCAGACCGGCGTGGCTGCTGAGGATTTGGCGATCCGGCCCTGATGGATGCTCGGAAAGCCAGCCACCGGTCCATCGATCCTCGGCTCCCACTCAGCTGCACCATTGCACATTGCTGCCCTCCCCCTCCCCAGCCCCTCCTTCTCGTGCCGCCTGCAGCACGCATCGGCTCCCTTCCCCTTAGGCTGCCAGGCGCCTCCCGTCGCTCGTAGCTCGGCAGTGAAACCGTTGCAGTTCGACCCGTGCTGTGCAGCCCTACCGGGTTTGGTCGAGCACTGTCAAGATGCAATCCGAGGTGACCTGTCGGACCGCCTGTTCAGGTCAGTGCGCTGCGCCCTGCGTCAGAGTGAGGCGCACTTCGATCTGCTGCCGCCGCTGAGTCGGAGGTAGGGTAGCGCTCGCATTGCCATCCATCCATTCATCGGTGACGTCCGTCCGTCCGGTGCAGCTTCATACGGAAAATCGGCGTCAAGTTCTCGGGCACGAAAAGCGCCAGCGGCCAGAGCTCGGAGGAGTTCCCCGTGCTGCCGGGCTCGCACCTCCAGCTGACCAGCCCTCCGCTGGAGTTTGTGAAAACCGTTTGTCAGGTAACCCGCAGCGGCATCGTCCTCCGTGCTGTTTGCTGCCCGCTCCTGCGTTGCCTGCCTCCTTTGCTTGCGCTGGGAGCGTGCTTCGCTCGAGCTGTGGCTGTGGCCTGGCACGAGCTGGTGGCAGGTGCCACAGCTCGTTGAAGGCCAGCCTCTGCCTCGCTTCTCAGCAACCATTTGTGCTCCTCGTTCTTTTTGGAGTGTTTTAATCTATTGCCTATCCTGTAGCTCCATTGCGCATTGCGGAACGGCAGTGCCTTGACGGTCGGTCCGTCGGGCTCACTTGAGCATTCGACGAGACCGACTAGCTAAAGGCTGCATTGAAAAACCGAAAACGGCAGGGCTGCCCTAGCCTGCTGGGCGCGCCGCCGGCTTTAGTCAGCCAGCGAGCGCGGATTCCTGTCTCGTGTACCCAAGCTTTTCACTTGCCATACTGCCGCCGCTGCCTTGCGTGGCCTCTCGAAAGGATCTAGAGGGGAAAGAGGCTGCGTGCTGCCACGCTCGCCGGCTCGATGCTCTGCCTTCCGAAGTCTGCCGAACCGCCGGCCGCTCGTGCGCAGCAGAGAAGGTCGCCAGCGCAGCGGCAGCAGTGGCAAGTCCGCCCGCACTTGCCGGCACTTCGATCACCCGATCGGCGGCCGTCCTTTGCAGGTGCTCTCCCTCGACCACAACATAAGCGCTCAGATCGGCAAGCTCAAGCGCGACCTCCTGAAAATGATCGGCGCTGGACAGTTTTCGAGCTCGGCCGAGTTCGTCGACCCGTGCCTCTCCTACGTTCTACCCGAGGCACGTGCAGTGGCTGCGGCCGTCGTTCGTCGCAGCAGCCGCCACTCGGCTCTGCTCGTTGGCAGTCGGCGGACAGTGCCCGCAGTCTGACTTGCGCTTGGCTCTGCGCGGCCCTGACCTTCGCGGGTTGTTGCCTCTTTTCCCAGGTCATCTGCAGGAATTGCAACCACGTGCGTGACCTTGACCTCTGCCGAGACGCAGTGTCCGAGGAAAGGCATGCTGCGAGGTACTTTCGGGCAGCGCGAAGCCAGCGCGATCCTGCGAGGATTAAAGGCAGCGCTGTGCAGTCATCCTGGCTCCATCATTGGTTTTCTCGATTGAACGTTGTCTTCGGCATCTGATGAGCTTGAGACGGGTCGACTTCTGAGACAGCAGCATTGTCTCCTTCTTTGCTTTTTTGCCTACCTCGTCTTGCTGCAAGTAGCCATGAACAGCCCTTGGGTAACCACTGGGCTCGTTCTGGCGTCACTGAGAAGGTCCTTTGCATCCATTTTGCGTTCGTCAAGGTCAAGGAATCGGCACGGCATGTGCCTTCCTGCTTGCCTCCTGCCAAGGGTGTAGGCATGAGGTCGTTGCACAGGGCTGAACCCTGACCTTGCCTGAACATACCGGTCATAGCGGTGAGGCAACACCCTGCCCTCAGGTGGGTCAAAGTCTGCCATACTTCCCCCTGGTGCGAAAGCTTATGTCTGTGCTGCTGGTGACTTTATAGATCCTGGTATGGTGGACCTCGAAAGAGACACGCATTGGCTAGGATTGCCACCAAGTTTGCCCAAGTTCACCTTCGGGTGCTACTAAGTCTCCTTCTCCCCACCAACTTTTACTGCTACTTTTACCCCTCTTATAATGTACTAGAGCTCACCGCCTGTGGGCTCACTTCGCTGAGTCGTAGACGTCGATTACACTCCCGGAACTACTTGTTGCCACCAACTTGCCGCGTGACTTACTCGCTTTAATTAGTAGGGATAAGCGAAAGGGCCTGGAACTCACTCCCGACTTGCGGCACGCCATCTCCTGACTTGTCCACATTTAAAAAGAAACCAAAAACGCATCTGTTTATGACAGCACGGCATTTAGTGGGTCCCTGTGATTCGTCTTTTATGTGCGTATGCGTGCTGATACTATGCATGCTGCCACTAACCTCACTTGCATGCTGATCCTATGCATGTCACCCCTAACCATGTTATTGTGTATTGAGCATGCTACCACTTACCATTCGATCGTGCTTTGCAGGAAATGTAAAGTTCCTAGAAAGAGATTGATTTCTCTGAGGGCACTATATGAAATGCATCGTTATCACTATTATTATCATTAAAAGGAATGATGATCGCATGGTTTCCGAGGTTGTTGGCCTCCAAGTCGTTGCTGTGCCCGTACAGCTTCGTCGCTCTGAGTTTGGCGCTTGCAGCCGGCTTCCTTCGGCAGTGCGTACGTGAAGTGTTCTGCTCTGCAGCGATTCGTCTGCCGTTTCTTTGCAGCGCCAGAGACGCGGCTGCTGCCGGGGCGGCCTCCTCTTGGGCTTGCAGCCAGTGTCGCTCGGAGTACGCCGTGCAGGACATTGAGCACGCCCTCGTGGAGGCCGTGCACCGCATGTCGATGGCCTGCGTTCTTCAAGACGTCAAATGCACCAAATGCACTCTGGTCAGTCTGCCTCGCCTGCTAGCCAGTCGAGTTTCTCTTTCTCGGTCACTGCCCCCCCCCCCGTGCGCTGCCACGCGAGAGCTCTGGTGCCCTACCACTTTGCGCCGCGGTCGCGCTACGGCATGATCGTGTCCCAAGCACTGCTCTGGGCCCTACCTGTGTGCCCACGCGATTGCCAATGTGCTTCGCCGACCAGACCATCATCGTACCTCTGGTGGCAGTTAAAGCAACTCGCTCCGACTAGTTACATATCTGAGCATTAATATCGGGTGCATGCTGACACGTATTTCTTCTATAAAGCATGCCAATCGTTTATTATTTCCTTGCACGCATTGCCTGTGCTACCGAAGCCGCACCGGCGTGCAGTCCATGCCGCCGTCTTTCTGCTAGTCGCCATCTTGCCCGGGGCGATACCGTCGGGCTAGAGCCTCGCTCATGGCACCTCTAGCAACAACAACAGCTTTGCTCCCTGGTGCCGTGAGCACAGCTCCTGAACGGCTCACTTTGAGTAGCGACGATCGCTCAAAGAGTGGGGCCGGCAGATTTATGTGGCCACAGTAGCCGAAGGTGTGAAACAAAGGCGGTTATTCTTCGGCTTAGAGAATGTGCCTGTCCTCGAATGTGATTTGGCCACCTGTAGTCAGCTTGTCTGCATTCGTCTGAAGATGCGCCCTCCTCCACCACCCAAAGCCGCCTCCTCTCTTCTCATTACCGTGGCTAGTGGGCCAGGGCCGGTGGCGCTCACTGCCAGTTCTGCTGCTGTGTACGTGTGCGTGCGGGCATGTATGTGCCTTTCTTTACTTTCGGCCATGGTCTCTTCGCGAAACGCCCTTCGAGGGGTGGGTGGGCAGGTGCACTCAGTAGCACCCTCCCACATTGTAAATCTCCCTCGCCCAATGAGTTGTTGAGCGATCGAGGCCTTGCCTCTGCGGCAGACGACGAGCAGGCAAGTGCAGCTCGACGTTTGGCTTGCTTGCAAGCTCTCCATTTTTTGTCGTTTCCATTGCAGGTGAAACAGCCAAACTTGACATTGTACTGCTCGTGTGCTGGGAGCTTCGTAAACACTCTGCCGATGCAGGATGTCGCAAAGAAACTGCGCACGTTCAGCAGCATCGCAAGGTAAGCTTGGCACGCCCAGTGGCAGGTTCGTTAAAGGGGGTTCGTGAAATTGGCACATCGTCATTCGTTGGCCATGCTTGTTTTAACATGCAGCCTTTGCCGACAAATTTGCCATTTTTTTCGATTCCTGCGATTGCCGAGATGCCTGCCGTATAACCTGGTGCTTCCCTAACGGACGTTCCATTTCTAGTCACTACAAGATGGACTACCTGAGCGAGATCGTGGGCTGGATTATGACCAATAACCCGGGCTTCGATTCAGCCGTGCTCGAGAGTGGCAAGCATTGATCTGCTCGGGTACGCCACCTGCTGTGGCTGTGCACCGTAACCGGCATGTGCTTAGGATTACCGTGCCTTCAGCATCCGGTCACCAGCAGCACGAGCCGTGGCAGCCTGCCACTGGCAGTGGTTGCCAACTTTCATGCAGTTGTCGGACGTCATTGTTGCTAACGTGCATAGGGCTGTGCTCGTGTTTCCTATAAAGCATCTACTGCCCGTAAATAGCACTCGGTCGTCCAATCCCCGTGCTGACTAATCAGCTTTGCTCTGCTAAGCGCTGTGGGGTGTCACCATTTTGCATTGTCTTAACTGTGCGGTACTGTGCTTGTGCCCTCTGCAGCCGTCTTGTCAGAGTGATTTCACTTGGGTCCGGCCCGAACATACCTGGGACACTCTTCCATGAAGAATGTCCCAGGGAGGGCATGCTTCGCCATCCGGCAGCATTCAGCCCTGTCCTGATGCCATCATTCGCCGATCTCTCCGGCTGTTATGACTACGACAGGGAGCTGCTCCCACGATCCCAACACGGTGCAATGCGCTGTTCGTCGGTGCCTGGCGCCCAGCATTGCGGTCAGCTCGCGAATGCCACAGCTTGCATCCACTATCGTCCACTGTAGCGGTTCACGTGTGCTCTTGGTGAATCTGCACGTTTGCTCGCTAATCGGCCTTCATGACCTGGATTCGCGTTTTATGATCAAATACATCTGACGATGTGAGCTCACTCACCGTAGAGAGTTGTGGCATTTTTTTTAGTACGAGCCGCCAGCAGCAACCGAGTGGTTCGTGCCGCACGCTTTTCCATTGTTGGGCAGGTCGCTGCAGACTGACGTGCACGAAGCTTGCCACGGTGAGTCGCAAGCTGCCACACCTCAGGAAGGTGTTAGCCTCGCTCCTGTCAAGTGGATCCTTACATTTAGAAGCGTGAAAGGAGGGTAGCACCCCGCGGATAGATGTAGTAGTGATGTTTGCTCGAGCCATGACCAGCGGCATGGATGGGTGTTTCCGGCACAAGCTGCTGGCGAGAATAGGGGGCGATTCTCCTGCCGAATTAGGTGTAGCAGTAGCTGAAGACTCGGAAGCAGGTTCTGGAGTGGAGCTCAGCTCTGACCCCAATGCTCCCGCAGCAGAGGCCAGATCCAATTAAAACAAATACCGTACGAAGTTGTCAAAACAAAACAGTTCACGGCATGAACTTAATAAGTCGAGTCAGTTGAAGCCGTGGCCAGCATTCGCCAGACCAAAACGGGTTTTTAATTCAAGTTCCTCGACCAAGGACGAGGAGTACATCGACTGGAAAGCTCTATCGAGCTAGCTCAATCGATCCTTTCTGGGGTTCAATGAGAAACGTGGCTCTTGTATGGCCAAATCTATAACGTTTATTGAAGTTACGCTTTATTTCTCCAAGCTCCAATACCCTAAACTCGCGAACTTTTTTATTAAGGACAAATGCCTGCGTTAAAATCAAAGAGACATCCTATCAAATTTTGGCAAACAACATAGTATTACGAATTGCTTGCTCGGCGTTATACGAGGTGGCCGAGACTATACGATTGGCCAACTTGCAAAGATGGAAGTTATTGGACATAGGTTGGGCGCCTCGTGCAAAGGTTGCTTAGGGGGAAAGCTGCAACCCTGTAGGAACACGAAAAAACAACTGGTGATGCGATGCGCTACTTGTACTTGTAGCTCTCCTCGAAATGCTCAAAAAGTTATGAGTGCATTTATTCCAAATATCTTTGATTCCTTATAATCAATGCTCTGTATTCGACCTCAAACGTTCAGTGAACTAGGCTGTTTCACATTACCCTCGAAGGGAATAGCCATGCGGTCTGCCATGTCTTATACAAAAGAACTTAAGACTTCAATGAGATTTATTAGTCTTGAGCTCCACTTCAAAATAATTTTTACAAAGATCACAATTAGGTCCTCTGTATAGAAAAAACGTCTGGCTACGTCCATCACCTTTCGTATCCGAAGCCATGACTTCCTCTATGGAACTACCGAGTACTTCTGTGTGACTTGCATACCATCGCACTTTTTATGACAATCTAAATCATCCATTTAAGACAAGCATTTTCATTGGCCTAGTTAGTCTAGTGTTGTAAACATTCCAATCTGCTATCAGGCTGTATGTAGTTTGTGAATGAACGCGAGGCTTCATCGACCACCGGCTCATACTGGTCAGCAACTCGTGAACAGCCAGCCGCCTGTCCACAACAACATCACTTCTTGAGCGGGCGTCTGAATCGGAGCTATTGATGACTAATACCACCTACATGTGTAACGCCGAAGGCTCGGTGGAGTAGGCTTAACCTGCCGCTTACCTATCGGCGTAACCTACCGCTAATGCCGTTCGGTGCTCGGCGCCTACGCGCAATAAGCAGGCCGCCACGAAACGAGCGTTTCTGGCGCTAACCTACTCACCGTTACTTAAGGGGGTCGTGAGTCCTCGGCGTGAATTGGAAAGCGAGACACACGAATTGGGAATTTTACTGAGCTTTATTCGCAAGCGCACAAAGTCGATGCGCGTCTAGCTCAGTTTTATCTCCACACTCTTTACCACACGCTCTAAACAGCACAAGCACTCTTTCGGAGGGAATATGTCCCCGCACTTAGGCTTCTAGTGGGGAACGACCCAAATAAGACGAGGAGCCCGAACCGGAGCCTAGACCCTGACCGAAGAGCTAGGGCTCCGCTTCCACCTAACGGCAGGAATACCTCATACACTACACTAAGCACTATTGGTGAGACCACGTGCACGCGAACACACAAAACACAGAAGAAACACAAAAATGCGAGCTCGAGTGCTATACGACCGTATTCTGCGGCGTCCACCAAATCCTCCTGGCGCTGTCTCGTCCTGTCCCTCAATCACCGGCGAACAGCCCGCCCTCCTCCCTCGCTTTCAGAGAAACGAGTCCGGCAGCTACCCGCGACGCCGTCGAGACGGAGCCGAAGATGAAGCAGATGCCCCTAGCGAGCGTCGCCCTATCATTATATAACTAGCCGGGACAATGTGGTTGACAGCCCAGCCAATATCAATCACATCAGCGACCTCTGCGTCCCCTTGCTCAAAGCTCGAGAATGCAGATGCTCTTCACCCACTTCTTTTGTTCTCAAAGAAATCGTCCAGCAAATCTAGGATGGCTGGTGGCGACAGCGACTTTGGGCAAGCGTTGCCCTATTCTCAACGATGGCTGCGTCCTCTTGCTCAAGGCTCTAGGACAGAGATGTTTCCTGCTGATCAGTTCTCATGCGCTCTAAAACTGAGTCAGGCTGGCGCTGTGCTACACATGCAAGGAATACAAGCCTGCAAGACAGAGGCTTAAATGGCCCTACCGCCTGCTAGGGACGCGGAGTTCGGCCTTGGCCGAAGGCATCATTAACGTGTTCCGGTACCGTGGAGGTGGAGTACGACATCTGTCAGCGGTCCTACGTCAATACGCAGAGTTCCTTACGACAGGCATCAAAGCTGCACATTAAAATCCCTCAAGTTACTATGGATGGTCTCGGAACTATAACGTGGTGGGGATTCTCTCCTTGCATAGATCTACTCGGCGAAGGTGAGCTGGATCGGCTGTCAGGCGTCCGCTGCCTGGCAGCAGCGGCGTCAAGTCTTAACTGCTGCGCTTCCGTGCGTAGCGGGTGGGGTTGGGGTTCCTGGGCATGTGTGTATATGCACTTATGCTTACTTATTCCATATGTAACTCTACAAATATGTGGGCAACTAATCGGATATAACGTTGCAGTGTTTCTATAACGATTATAAAGCTCTCGAGGCTTTTGGAGCGCATTTTCATACACTCAGAAGACCGCGAGTCAAGGTGAACTAAACAGCTAATAAAATTAAAGTGCCGAGGCCTCAGATGAGATTGGATCTTACGAAAAAGAGGCCACTCGTAGTCGATGGAGTTTTTATGATTTGATGGCGATTCGGTCGGAAGTGCTCAATTACCGTCAGTGAAAGGGCTAACGATGGCGATGCAGTGCCGGCCAAACCTCACGTCGCCGAGACAGAGCAGATCGGCGAAGCGGCATACTTTTCCTAGACAGTTTAATAGACGAACAATCACCGAAAGCGATGCTTTCCAGGCTGTCGACGCATTGTGGTAGAGCCTCGCTGACTGGCGCATGCGAAGAAGCCTCGCGTGCGTCGCACGAAGGATGCCTCGTAAACGCGAGAGATGTCGTGTAGGAAATGCCGCGAGTTGGAAAAAAGGAAGAGAATGGCGAATCGTACGCGAACGCTTCGACTCCTCGGTCTCTCTTTAACTCTCCCCTAAGGCTTTCGTATGTTCGTGGGCGTATGCGCGACCTCGAGCCCTGTCGCTCGCTGTCTCTCTCTTCCTCTTGCTCTCTCTTTCTCTCTCTCTCCCCCCCTTTCTCTCTCCGTGTCTCTCTCTATCTATTTATCTATTTATATCTCCCTCCCCTCTTTCTCTCTCCTCTCTCCCTCTCTGTTTCTCTCTCTCTCTCTCTCTCTATCTATCTCTCCTTCCCTCTCTCTCTCTCTCTCTCTCTCTCTCTCTCTCTCTCTCTCTCTCTCTCTCTCTCTCTCTCTCTCTCTCTCTCTCTCTATCTCTATCTCTATCTCTATCTCTATCTCTCGCAGCTTTCCCTCGCTCTCAAGAGTCCCATTGAGACGCCGAGCAATTCCTGGACTCCGCTTCCGGCAGCGGCTTCTCACTTGGCCGCGACATCCGCCCTAGCAAGCTTCAGCGGTACGAGCATTTGCGACTCAGTGTGCTCAGCGGCCTCAGCGTGCTCTAGCCTCGAGCAGTTCGGAGACCGGTGCTCGCGACGGACCTCAATCCTTTGCGTTTACAATCCCAGGAACTTGGGGAGTATTTGTGGCGCCACCATTCGAGAACTAGCCACATCCATTTCCGATGTGCGACTAATATTCCACCATCAAAGGCCGAGTGAATGACAACCAAGGGAAATGCTGCGAAAATGCATAGCGTTTGATTTTGTGTGCTTGCAAAGATGGCTACGGTTTGAACCGGGTAAATGAGCCGGCAGCAAAGGACCTACGAGATGCCACGGTGTGCTTTTCTGTTTCCTCCGACGCCCAGCATAGCGTCGTCGTCGTCGACGCCAAAGCGTCGCTAGATATGGCGTCGAGCGACTGAGCAAAAAAGAGAGCCGGCATGAACCTGGCGCCGCAGCTCCGCGGTCCAGAAAGTTTCAAGTGGCAGCAAAGCTGCGCCGATTTGAAATAGCATTTGACGTCGAGGTATCGGGTTTTCACGTACCGCTTTCCTCTGTGCACAGCTTCTCTTCGAAAGTTCCTACTGCCAGGTCAGCGAGACTGCCAAGCTACGCGAACGTCGCATCGTCGTTGGTTTACTCCTCGTGCTCTCACTCAATTAGGGCCACTGTAGCTGGTGTCCTGAAAGATTTAATCTATTTTCCGATACATTCACCATAAAAAATGGTTTGCAACCCCTCACGTCTAACCCGGATGTAAACCGGAAGCAGCAAATGTACGAGTAAACAATTTACTGATCTCTGCATGTTATGCGACTTGTATCCAAACTTTTTGAACGTTGGTAGATCGCAATACATGCTTGGAGAATGTTGAGGTGCATTCTTGTGACTTTTATACAGCTTCATTTCCAGGGTCGGTTGGTGTCTTGTAAGTTCTATAATTCAGCTAATACTTCACGTATCGGAGTCAAATTTTAAATACGAGTTCAGCTCTGCTTGTTTCAAATGAGGCCAACATTTTTATTTCGGCTTAATACATTTTGCACTATATGCCCACGATTACGGAAAATTAAGCTCCTGGACGTTTGATGACATGCAAACACCTCTAGCCAAACTCAAATCAATTGAAGACCGTGAGTTTAGTTCGTATGCTCTTAAAGCATGGAACTCACCGCCCCCGAATGATGTTACGACGTGCCCAGACTTGAAGGCAAAAAAAGAAGCTAGAAGAGGCGCATGCTACTCACAGCATGATGATGATGAGTCTATGCCAAGTGTCCTTTATGTGCTTATAATGTGTATGTTATAACTAACTGACTGACGTGCTTCCTTTTCAATAATAATATAATGTAACTCATTTGTATAGCGCCATAAGAGAACTTAATCTTTATTCAGGTGCTTTACATATGCCTCGGGGCTCGAGCCCACGACCTCAGCCAGACCTTGGCCGGGGCGAGCGCCTTAACCGCTAGACCAACCCAGCTCGGCAGCATATGTAACGTGCCTAAAATGAAATTCAGCTCTCTCGGGGCACCTAATAAATATTCTACAATTATTCTTATTGTTAACGGTATTTTTAATTTCTGGCATCGATTTGCTTTGACTAGATTCCAACACGCATCTTTAGATTATTTCAGTGCTATATCTGGTGAGCTTTTTTCGATTGTATAGTGAAAGGCGGTCAAGCGAATGATGACAGCTCTTTCTTGTAGACGCCGAGATGTCAGTGCCGTCTGCTGCCAAGCCTCGAGGTAGCCAGACAGGTGAGCGCATGCTGCGACTTCGCCTTCGACTTCCGCTTAGATTCGTACGTTGCGGCCAGGGAGAGTGACTGAATATGCTGTTCTTACCAGATGAGATACACGTGCTTCTGCTCGGCTGCGGCGACCTAAGACATTGGCTCAAGACGGTCTCGCGGCTTCATCGCAAGCACGTGACTAGTAAAGTTACCGTGAGTTTGCCACCGCTACCCCCAACGCCAAGTGAGCTATTTGACCGAGCTCTAGCCTTGCACGCGACGAACTTGCATGCAGCCGAGGAAGGGACCGCGCTCCCCCCACCTTGGCGAGTCCGGTGCGCCCTCTCCACCTGCTGCTCCGGACTGCTGACTCCTGCTCAGACGATCCGTTTTTGCATGCAGTCTCAGCAGGCACCGTTTCGTACGTTCGGCGGCTAGTGCCGCGATCGCATCGCAGTTCTGCGTACGGGTGCTCGAGCACGCAAGCGCATGTTGATTGCAGTTTTACGTCATCGAACATAGCGTGGAAGTGTACGCTCGACACGTGCTGTTCCTGGCTCTGACGCTCGAGGAGCAGAGGCGCCGCGGTCTGCAAGGTGAGCAGCGCCTCCCTTGCGGGAGAGCGATCGCCGAGTTGCTCTAAGCTCCCTTGTGGCTCACCTGCTGGGGTAAGAAAGTGTACCTGCTTTGCGACGGCAGCAGGGAAAGTGTACCTGCTTTGCGACGGCAGAAGGGTTAGCAGTGCGGTAGCCTGATTATGTAAAGTTAGCGACCCTGATCCAGTTCGATCGCTCTGAATGTGGGCATGCATTCATCGAAAATCCCAGCTCCTCATCGGGGCCTCTCGATGGCTATCCTAAAAGAAAGCATACAGCACACTCTATTTTGTGCCCGCGCTTTGCGTCGATTATCAAGCAAAGGTTAACTAAGACTCGAGCCTCATTTATATAACATCAGTAGAGCCTTGGCGGCTATCTCCACCAGTTGGAGTGGGCATATAGGATAGCAGCCGGCTGCAGGCTTTGCGAGCACGTACGACCTGGGTCGTGACGAGAGAGGAGCGCCTCACAGCGGCCCATCATCACCGGCGTAAGGACCGCAGCCAGCGCGTGCTGATGGTCCTTACGACCGACAGGCGCGGCCAGCCCGCAGCACGTCGGCAGCGGCTTGATGCTTGAGCGTGAGCACTGGCGTTTCTACTTTGTAGAAAAGACAGAGCTGTTTCTCGAAATCTTTGGCAACATTCTAGTGAGGCATCAGACGGCAGAGTACATTCAATCTATGGCCACAGAGCTCATAAAGTGAGTGCAACCATTTTGAACTTCGGTGAGAAGGAGATCAGGCTCGTTAGGGCAGACGAGGATGTCTTTCACGCTGGCTCACGAACCAGACCCTGGTGGGAGAGGAGAATCGGGAGTACGAGCGGGATGATGATGATGATGATGAGCAGCTTGAAGGACGATGAAGAGAAGGAGGAGGAGGAGGGTCGGGAGAAGGTAAACAGGGACGAGGAGGAGAAGGCTGAGAGCGGAGACGAGGAGGATGAGGAGGAAGGTTAGGAGTATGAAGAGGGAAGATGCTGATGAGAGCCTAATTGCAATGCGATGTGAACAAGAAACTGTTGGGGTGAGATTTACTGTGCTTTGTCGGCAGCCACGCTATCCCTTCAACGTTGACCCGGTCGCGAACATGCATCTCCGTCTAATCTCAGGATGGTAACGAACGAGGAGTACATGAAAGAGAAGCTATGTGTGCTTGACGTAACACAGCTCAAGGTAGGTCATGGCCATGCGTTTCAGCGGTTCCTGTGCGGTTGTGCGAAAGCTCGCAAGATCGCTGCTTGCCGGGGCCACTCGGGTGTCAGCGAAACGCTGCTTTCATAACCGCACATTGAGGAAACACACTTCTTTCCTAGTAGGCGGTTGTGCATTTCCGTGACGGCAAGCTCTAGCCTGATGCATTCCCATCTTCTGCAAACCCCGCGAGCTCTCCAAGAGCCCAGGTGAAAGTTGTGGCCAAATTTTGCACGTTATCCCTAGTCAATTGACCTGCTCCTTCTCTGAAATAGCCAAGTGCTTGGAAAGAGATTTAGTTCTGTTAGGGTATTATACATATGTTTTATCGCTATTCTAAGATTGTTATTCCAATTGTTATTTCAATAGGTTGTGTGCAACGTGGCCGATCTATAGTTTTCGTTAATGATGGTGATGTCATCGTTATCGGTCGATCTGCACTGGATGCTAGGGGTTATGCACATCCAGCGAAACACTGCAAAAGATCAGGGGAGGGACCTCATAGTGTCTATTTTAGTTGAAGAGTGGAACATGCCACGCATTTGTTTGCTGGAGTTTTATTTGTGCAACATGGAAGTGATTATAAATGTAGCTCAGATCGTTATTGCTTGTTGCATGTGATGCAGGCAATGAATAGGCGCACCATTGATAGACGGCACCGCTAAGCTGTGCACACGCAGATGCAGTTATGTAGACGCACGATGGATGCGACGTGAAAAATCAAACAGAGCCATAATATGACTGCACGGAGGCATCGAAAGTGCATTGCCTGCTATTAGGTGCAGTGTGACCAATCTATCGCTAAGTTCGTGAGGAAAGAGCATAAGCCATCCTGGACTGCTTTACCGTTCATAGCAAACCTGTTTGCTTAAATCTGTTTAGAACAGGAACGACTTTTTTTTGAGGCCACGCGGCCATTTCTTCTGGAATCTAAGCTGTAGGACAATAGATTGCTGGATTTAAGGCTATGCGGTACTTGCTTGTGTGTGCTCAAGCAAGCTGCAATGCATTTTAGTTTAAGGAGAGAGATATGCTGGAGAATATATTCAAGTTCTGGAAGCAGCCTTCTAAAAAGGACATTTTTGATCCCGAGAAATGCTGGTAAGTTGTCATGACAATTTTTCTCGAGCGGATTATGTTCATGTCTTCCGTCATGATATGTTAGCTTGAATTTTCTATGCATGAACTGAGTACGAGCTTGCTGTCTGTTGTGTATGCTTGGTGATAAGAATCTACGGACCAGGAAGGATTACAGTTGTTTACGTCATTAACATAGTATCCTCAGATGGGGCTGAAAAGATGTTGCCACCATAATTTGGTATGAATAGATGCACATCTCATGATTGCACCGCATCAGCAGAGGTGGTTACTCTTCTCCATGAATTTTGTTCACTTTACTTGAAATCTCCAGGTCACGGAAGTGATGGATGAGTGGGGGGGGGGGTAAAGCTTATGTGTATCACCAATGAGTGTGGCGTGCTAGTAGGCCTGGTTTATGCTGATTATGGCTGAATTTGTGCATGCATGTACTAGAGCTCAGAGCAAGGAAATGAGAGAGTAAGAGAGAGAGAGAGAGAGAGAGAGAGAGAGAGAGAGAGAGAGAGAGAGAGAGAGAGAGAGAGAGAGAGAGAGAGAGAGAGAGAGAGAGAATCGCCATTACACAATCAGCCGCTGGAGCCGCTGAGATTTGAGATTGTAAGATCATCAGATCCATGTCATGTTCCACCACACCCGGTAGACTTCCATAATAGACATCGCAGAATGGCATTTGCCCTAAACCTCAAACAGATTCCCTGCTAACACAATCGTGCACATTTGAGATAAAAGAGACGAAGTCAAATTAGTCTCTTTTGTCTGATATTAAGTGGCACATGTCACAGAATATGCAATTTTTTTCTAAAATCGTTACATTTTTATAGATACAACCCGATGGACTTGTTCTCTATTTCAGTAGACAGGCGGCCTGAGTGCACACTGTAAGAAACGTTCGCCAAGCTGCCTGCTTAATCGTGGTTCAGCTGTTTGGCTGGGCTCAAATACTTGATACTCCCATTGCTGACCAAAGTATTCATTAAACTTTGTTTTTATAATTACTAAATATTTAGTTGTACGATATTAACTTGCGACTAGTATGTTAGGCAAACTTGGAAATGGTCATCGACCAATTTTTCAGAGATATGTAGTAAATTACCTGTAAACTCAATGTGGAGTCACACTTGAGATGCACTTCTCAATTTGAAGTCATGAGATCAGTGTTACTCCCCGTGTACAGCGTGCCAAGAACTGCCCAGGCACCCAATCTGGAGTAACCCGGAATGCACTACATTAGTATAGAGTAAAATTCTAGGTCGTCTGTAAAGTCCCCACGGTTTTTATTCTTTGTAGATTTGTATCCAAGATTTTGGTTGTGTTGTAAAGACCCCTTTTCTCGCGATCATTTTCATATTAAGCATACAACTTCCCAATTTTGGATGGTATTCAAACATATCTGTAAGAGGAATCTAACTCTGCATTGCAGCAGGAAAGGGTTGTAGGCGGTCGGTCGATTTTCGCTGTTGAGGGCAAAATTGTAATGCCAAACAGTACGGGTCTGAAAAGATTTCAGGCGTTTCAAGCTCGTAGACACAGGCCTGGAAGACAAGCTTCGTTCAGAAAGACCATCAATTGATCAGTCGGCTGTTCGGTGCTTGAAAGTTATTGAACTTGGTAGGTTTTTTGAGGAAATCAAAAACGACGGGGTCTGACCGGACAAACTAGTCCTCGACGACCCAAGCTCTAACTTTGACCTCACT
This sequence comes from Cristatella mucedo, assembly GCA_009760855.2. Lineage (NCBI taxonomy): Eukaryota > Metazoa > Bryozoa > Phylactolaemata > Cristatellidae > Cristatella > Cristatella mucedo. Next base: position 5,090,146 of record WPIO01000004.1, on the reverse strand, counting down.
CAGGATGGCCAGTCAGCAGGGGATGCTGCCGGACAGGCTCCGTCTGGAATGGTCTGCCCCCCCCCCCCCCCCCCCGCGGGTACTGGCGGCTGCAGCCGGGTAGCCCCCCTTTGACAAATATAGAACAGCCAACGACGCGGATGATTTTAACGATGAAGCTTTTGTTATCTTTATCTTTGGCCCCCTGTTCCAAATTTGCCGCCTTTGTTTATTTAGTGAAGAAACGTAACCTCTGTTGGAAATTGACGGTCGCCGGCCAATGCGTATAAGAATGGCTTCTTAGTTTGGCCAAGATGGAAGGAAGTAAGCGGTACCTTATATGAGAAGACTTGTTTAGGAAACGCTAGTCGAACGCGAACGACTGCTTTCGCTTCGAATTCGAGTTAGTCGAGAAACTCGCAGCCACCGTGTGACGAAGGCTGTAGCGGTTGGGATTTTGTTTTGGTCGAATGCCTCGTGTCATCGTGCGACGCAGCTGTCTTTGCTTCTCCGGCTCAGGGATCTGCGAATGCGGAATTACCTCGGCGTGCGCTACGATACCAGGAAAGGCGTCTTTGACTGGGACTACAGCATGAAGCTCTGCGACCGCGGGGTACGCTGCTGCCGATTGATGCCCTTTCCCCTTCACCCGCTCTTGACGCCGACCGATGGCAAGAGCGTTGCTGATCGGCCGGTTTTACACATTCGTCCTTCGTACCGTCATACGTCGTGGCTGGCTGGCTGACCAGAGAGTGATCCGATGTGGGCGTGGCTCCCGTGCGTCCTTTTCTAGGCGGCAATAGTCGGAGCCAGAACGTACAGCAACTGGCGGAACACGGGCGTGGCGTTTGGTTTGCGCGAAGGCACGTATGACTCGCCCAACAGGACGCTCGCCTCCGTGGTCGTCTTCAATCAGGTGAGCCCCGCAGGCTGCCGCATAGAGGGCGAAGCTTGGAGCGCTCGGCTCTGCCTCGAATTATCGAACCTTCTCTCGAGTCAGTCTGTGGTGCATTTCTCGCGGACGCAGAGAGAGAGAGAGAGAGGCTTGCCCTCCCGAAGACACGACGAGAGCCGCAGGGAGAAGGGCATCTCGGCCGCCGCGCTCCTTCGAGTCCCCTCCCTCCCAGACCGATGCAGAAATGTAGAGAGGCCTGCACCTGCAGTCGACGTCAGACCAGACGAGCGAGGCTCCTGCATGTGTGCGTGCGTGCAAATCAGTCGTCCGTGTTGTTCCTGGCCTAGACCGACGGAACCGCTACTCGATCACACACGTCGAACGCCGTCTGCTTCCCAGCAGGCTTGCCGACCTGTTGCCGTGTATTTGCCCAGAACCAGCTTGTTCGCACTCAGCGACCGAGTTCGAGTCCTACAGAGGGCAATCCTTTATTGACCGCTTAGTGGTGCCTATAGCTGCGAAAGCGAGGCGCTTCTGCCGTTGCTTAAGTGGGGCTGCTGAATAGTTTTTTTTTGTAGGACGGCGATCGAGCCGCCCGCCGAGGCTACTGGGGAGATATCGTCATCGGTCCGTATATCGCTTTCGGCATCGAATCGGACGAGGGCGACTTCTTCGTGAAGAGAAACAACGAGCTGACCAAGGTCAAGGCGGCTACAGCATGTTCAGCCTTTGCGAGCGCTTCCATGTCTCAGCAGCTGCTACGATGCTTCAGCAGCTCCTGCTTTGCTACTAACGTAGGGCTAGGCATGGGCCGGCCTCTCCCCGTTTAGGCATCAGCCACTCGTTTCCGACAGAGCGTGAGATCGGGCGTGCAGCTTTGCAGCTGCTTTTCACAGCCGAAGCCGCAGCTGCCTTGCCGTGTTTGTGCTCTGACTGCCCTGCCCGGACGAGCGCTCGCTCAGAGCCAAGCATTTTAACAATATTACATAGCTAACCGAAGGCAGCGCTGTAGACTTCGGAGCTAGTGTGGTCATTTAGTGTAAGGTCACTTCGGAACAGGATACTCAGATTGGGTGCAGATGCCAGAGGAGATATGCTAACACAGCCCATTTTGAGGGTTAGGTTTTCTGAGTGATACAAGGCTTACCCATAACTAGTAAGTATGCTTGTCCATAACTAGTCAGTAGGCCTGCCCATAACTAGTTAGCTGGTTTTTATTGTAATTTTTGTTTGAGACAGTTTTTTGCCATCTAAGTGCAAATGTCAGCAATATTTATACTAAGGGAATTGGCATGTTGGAAGGCAGTGTACAGGTACACAGCACAGGTACAGCTGTATGTCATAAACATGAAAGCCTGGATTGTGCTTGGCTATCACATTCGCAAGAGAGAGATTATGACTTCTATATCCATGTTTATCAATGTATCTCCATTTGTAACTCCACAAAGCCACAAAGACTATGTGGGTGCCACGCCACGCAGGAAAGTTTTGTATAGCACACTCAAAGCCTGAGCCGCTTGCGGTATGCATTCGGCAGCCTGCAGAGGTCATCTCACGAAACAAAGCGAAAGTGAGAAGCATAGCTGAGTCAGGAGAGCAGTTGACATAGCGAGTAGCACGGAAGTAGCAGCTCATGATGGCAGGAAAGGATGTGCCATATGCGGCTGCAGGAGAGTAGGTGTCATTGCGTAAGAATCGTGGAAGTGAGTTCCACAGAGACAGGACGTAAACCACTGCAGTGCAACCATGCCAGTGACGCCCAGCTGCGATGAGAGGTGCTCAGGAAGGAACCAGTGATCAATCGTATCAAATGCCGCCTAAAGAGCCAGCTCATTAGCCTCTGGGTCTTAGCCTAGGTGCTCACTCATCACGGCCGAGGTCATGGGTTTGAGTTCTGGTGCATGCAATTCTATATTGCTCACCTCTTAAGCCGGAGTAACAGAGACTACAACTCTTTTGCTGCTGCTGCTGCATAAATGATGCTGTGGAATCAGATAACCTTTGCTTGACTTTGCAAAACAAGCCGGCAGACTCAACCAAGTCTGCATTCCCGAAGAAGTCGTTATTTGCCCTAATCAGTGATCTAATCACTATCACCAGGTTTTAGATCTAATCACTCTGTAGAATGACTATATCTATAACCTGACTGGGGCTTACTTTCTAAGTTTAAAGTTTTTATGCAGGAGTTTAGTTGATCTGCCAATACTCGTTTCGGTGTCTTTGATAGAAACCGCATTGCCGAGACAGGGCAGCAGTCACGTATGTTCTCCTGGTCTAGGGTTGCCTTACTGTTGAGCTGTTGAGCAGCCTAACAACAGGATTTTTTGAAAGTTGTAGGCATAAGAACAGAGGCTAAGGACATATTTTTTAATGTTTGGTTATGCAAGGCAGTAGCAGATCTCAATATCTCAAATAAAGAACGGTGAGTAAATGGTATAGAGGGCTAGTGTTCTTCCTGGACCAGGAGATGACTTTGAGATGAGGTCTATAGTGGCATACTTCAAAGTAAACATTGCGATACTGCCCGAAACTGAGCGACGCGAGTCCAGTGTAGGAGTTTTCCTGAATGAGATGAGTTCAGTGAGGATGCAACCTTGAGGATGGACTCTCTCAGCAGATCGTCTCTGTCTATCTTGCTGACTAAGAAGCTAGAGAAGCGATCTGCTAGATCAGGCCATAAGAGAGTCACCGGGTAAGATGCTGACCTGGGAGCTGCCGAGGAGGTGGCTGATGGTCGACAGCAGCATTTTTGGATTGTGCATCTCCAACTTGACTACAATGTTTAGAGGCTACACTTTGTCCTAGCTGGGATGGATTGGTATGTTTTGCAATAGTTCTCGTATGCAAGTCGATGGACAGTAATTTTTTATCGGTTGTGTGTTTTCTCAGGTTTGCGCTTAGTAGTCCTAGCTAGTTTAACGTGTTCAGTAAACCACGGGCCATCTGGGCGAAGGCGTACAGTTTGCTTATTCGGACGAGCAGCCTCGTCAAGAACGTCAGCTAGTGCTGTGATATAGCATTCCACCTGAGAGGACTGGTCAGATGAATGATTGAGCTGAAGGGACAAGAAAAATATTTTCGTGAAGAGAGCATCAATTTGTTGGGTCTTAAGGTTCCGATATTCGAAAATGATTCTGAAAATACTGAAGGGGACATAGACTACAGACTGAACTAGATCCGCATGTCTTCAGATGTGCAGCATTTGGAAATAATTAAAGTTGATAGCATACAATTATTAGAGAATATTTGGTCGAATTTGTGACGTGTGTTGCAAGTTGGGCCGTGTGACAGAACTTATTCAATCGAGCCTAACAGTATAATAATGTAATTCATTTGTATAGAGGTCTAAAAGAACTGAATCTCTAGCCTGATGCTTCACGTATGCCGCTAGACTAGAGCCCACTTTGTTGGTCTTCAAAGGCAAGCACCTTACTCCTGGGCCAAACCAGGGCAGGTAGCTGACAGCTTGGTGGGTGGGTAGTAAGACAACTTGCTCATTCTTCTTCGAGAATGTGACAGGCCAGGTGCATGGGAGTGAGTTCTCTAGATATCAAATGTGAGGAGAGCCGACCAACTAGAAAACGAGCTTTAGAGACGTCAGACTAGTTTCTTACCACCGAACTTATTCCACTAGTAAGGGGAACAAACCTCAAACTTAATTTGGTGATTACGGTACGGCCTACCCCATGCCTGCTCGCAGTTACACTTGAGAGTGACAGCGCTCGGAAAATGGAGACCCGTATGCGAAGATCAGTGTATCAGGCTCCTCGAGCTTCTGCAAATTTATATTTCATGATCTAATGGCTAATCTTTCGATCCCTGGCTCCTCATTCCAGCCTGGATCCTTACAGCTGCGATAATGGTAATCTGAAACAGAAAAGTGGATATCATGCAAGTGCCATTCAAATACAGCAGTAAACTACAGCTACTTGGTGCCGCGGTGAGGATGTTGCTGACGGCCGGCCTTAATCTGTTTCTGCTGCTTGCATCGGGACACTGTCACCGTCAGGCACCGGACAGACAAGCAATTTCTGCTACATTTGCTCCAGATTTCACTGTGTGTGGCAGGCTGCTCGAGGCGATGATCCGGCTAAATTTCTGAAAACACGAAATTCAAACCCTAGTAAACTCTTAAATGATTATTAATTTCATATAGCCCAACAGAGCAAAGAATGCTCTATTTATGGATCCAGCTGGAGCTGCATAGCTCCAGGGTAAACAGCTTGGCTGGCTGATCTCTGTTTGTCTGGGATAGAGTGCCAGGACAGATTGTTATGTAAGCAGCAGCTTCCCACACATAGGAACGGTAGCCGTTTAGCTTGACCAGCACAATTTTGTAGATGAGCGTACGTTGAAAGTAGCATAAGGCTACGGCGTGTCAAGGCACTGCGCTCTGAGTGCATAGCAGTGTCCATGCTGGTACTTCTGTTTGGCTTTGCAGCCACTCTGCCTAAAGCAAGCATTTAGTTTACATTTGCAGACATCGGAAGATGTGTCGGAGTATAACGTGCTGAGTTTTATTCACGAGCTGCAAACTCACGAACGCTACCAGAGGCCAAAGCAGAGCGATCTCGCACAAGCAGCCGAGTCTACAGAGAGCCGCATAGACGGTCGGTGCGCAGGAGGACCAGGGGGCGGGGCTGGCAGGCAGGATAGGTTGTGTGCACGTGGCATTGTCATAGAAGGCCACCGTGCTGGCTAAACTGTAGCCCCCAGTCACTGCGTCGGTGATTAGCTGGCATCGCTCTCATGGCAACTTGCAGAGCTCCATGACGAACTGAATGACGTCAGCCTCGAGCCATCACTTGTGCAGTCGCCGGAGCAGCAGGGCCAGCGCGATGTGACGTCACACGGTAATTATGGAATGTGTATACTTCATCTGTATAGTGCCATAAGAGAACATAATTTGTGTTCAGTCGCTTCACAAATGTAACGGGACTCGAGCCCACGATCTCGGTCATCAAATGCATTCACCTCAACCATGGTTCTAGGCGAGCACCTTGACCACTGGGCAAAACCAGCACGGAGGCTAATCAAGACCGCCCATCCACTCAGGGAGGGTGGGCAGTGTTTGCAGTGCAAGTGTAAAAAGTAATGCCGTCTTTTCTTGGTGCGGACCTGCTAACGTTTTGTCTGATGCAAGTCTTCATTTTGGCACTTTATAGTGCCAATGTTTCGATCATAGCACCGAACCTGTTGACAAGCAAGACTCAATTCAACAGTCACCAATCACACCAGATATGAGTGGCATTATGTGGCGATGCTTTTTTCGGCCTGGAAAGGCATTGGAAGTCACCTTTGCATGAATGAGATGATTAGTGCTGAAAGGGCGACATTTATGCACAAACGTGTCCATTACTTTATTCAATGCAAATTTGAACTGTTTTCTTGCAACAAACATCAGTTTCAGCCTGTTCGCGCCCTCAGGTCCTGTGTGGACAATAAATTAGCTGTCCCAGTCATCCGCTTAAAGACAGTTGGCGACAGAAGCTTTAGCTCTGCAGGTCCTAGACTGTGGAACTTGCTTCCACAATTCTTACGCAACGACATCTACTCTCCAACTGCCGACTGTGGCACATCTTTTTCAGCGGTCCTGAACTGCTACTTCTATGCTACTCACTACCTCAACTGCTCTCCTGACTCTGCTATGCTTCCCACTTTCTCTTTGTTGCGTGAGACGAAGTCTGTTGGCTACCGAATGTGTACCGAAAGCCGCTTAGGCTGTGAGGGCGCTATACAAAACTCTCCTGCGTAACACCCACATGGTCTTTATGACTTTGTGGAGTTACTGACGGAGATACATTAATTAATATGGATGCAGATTAGCAGGGCCCCTGTTGATGGTTGACTTGATAAGAACTGTTTGAATTTGTTGAGAGCAACCGGTGCCTGTGAGCTTTCGAAATCGGAAGTCGCTCAAGCCTCGACGGAAGCGAAAAGAAACGTTAAAGGGAACACGTTGTATCCACTGCGGACCTGTCTTTGCTAGACGACTTGATATCTTTAAAAACAGTGTGGTTGTATACGGGCATCCTCATTCTGACCTTCGTTTGCATACCGGAAGCTTCGTGCAGCTCAACCAAGTACCAATCGGGCTTCGGCTTTGATGGCAGCTGCGGCTGCCGACGAAGCGCCTGCTGCCCGGTCCCCGGCTGCAGCCGTGGTGTAGTGGCATCGAGGCTGTGAAAGGTCAAGGCTGTCTGTTCTGATTATGAGCTGGAATTTCGTATTGAGTCGTCTGCTGGACCCTTCATCGACCACAGAAGGTCGACCACAGAAGACACCCTTTGGGATTCAGCCAGACGAAAATTTCTTTTTACTTTCGCCGCCTCCATCATCTCGTCGCCATGCAGCCATTATGCCGCTTCTACTGCCGCCATTATTGTTGGTGCACTTTGTTGGTGCACTTGCGGACGCTGTTGCTTGCTTGCTTGAAGTGGGGCCACTCGTCACAATTCTGGTTTCCGGCGCTGGCCCGGGGTGGGTGCCGAGAGTAGGACCGTCCACAAACTTGGAAGGTGTCGTCACCGTCTCAGCGCTTGTGTGCACGACAGCTGTGTCACATTGCAGGAAGTCTACGGCTAGGCCACGACGTCTCAGTCAAGCTGCTGCCGCTGGGCGCCGTCTCCGACCTGGCCAGTCGCAGCAAGTACGAGAAGCTGTTTGACGTAGCCTGCATCTCTGCCAGGTAGGCAGTGGCTGGGGGCTGGCAGCCTGTCTGCCGGTCTGACTCTGCCTCGCAGCAGCAGCTGCTGCCTCCAGTGCCTCGCGGTGCCCAGTGACTTCTGCCGCTTCGCGCGGGTCGAGGCTTGCATGCGCTCGCTTGCAAGCCTCCCGCACCGCCCCGCCCACTACCACCCCACACTGTAGCTAATCAGCTTCGACCCTGCTGCAATGTCGCTAGTGCTTGCTACGGGCAAACTGCCGTGGAAGACAGTCTGCTGGCAGCGACGGCTCCGTCGCTGCCAGCAAAACTCGGCGCCAGCAGCAGACCTCTGCAGACCTCTGCAGACCTCTGCAGACCTCTGCCTCCTCCACTCTCCCCCCCCCCCCCCCCCCCCCGTGCACGCTACCCCACGCTGCTGTCCCTGCGCTGCTGCTGCTGCTGCTGCTGTTGCTGTTGCTCACACGTCTGATCAACTCTCTGCCTCAAATTCTCCCTGCTTAACTGGCAGTGAACATGGGCAGCGGCTGTGATGTGGACTGGGGAGTTGTCCTCTCACCCTTCACCCGGGGTAGGGTGGGGGTGAGAGGGCAAGTGTGAAGCCACGTGGCTCAAGTGTCGCCCCATTCCGTTGTAGCATGCTGCACCATCTGACACCCGCACTAGCCAAGTCGTTCGCCGAGGACGCCACCATCTTTCTCGAGAGGGCCAAGTACGGCTTGGCGTGAATGTCTGCCTGTCTGCCTGCCCAGCTCCAGCTCTCCGGTTCTCACTCGCTCACCGCGCGCCCAGTGCTCCTCAGCGCTCGGATGCGTGCGCGCTGTCGCACATGTGCCAGGCATGTGCTACCGACCCCTAAACTCGTCCTAGGTACCTCATCGAGCTCAATGCCAAGCAGTGTGAGGAATTTGACCGGAAGCTAGAGAACATCGCCACCACCGCCGGCTGCGAGCCCTGCTCAAGCGCTGCTGCCGTAGCCGGTGAAGCGTCACCCTCGGAGCAGAAAGGTTTCGCCAGATACCGCTACAGGGCATCGTCTTCGTCAGTCGCCTGATGCTTCCGGTCTCAACGGCCTGGCCTCGGCAGCTGCTGCCGTGCTGTAGGCCACGACAGCGTGCTCGGTGTATGCTTTGACTTGGCCTAAAAGTTAGCAGAGCAGAAATGGCTTTGCCAGCCGATGCTATCTGCGTCAAGGCAGCTGCTTCTGCTGCAAGGTGGATGGGGGGGGGGGACCCAAGTCACGTGACCGAGCTCGAAAGAGAGAGGGAGAATGGCGAATGGCATCCCCCTGTGGTGGACACTGGGCTGCCTCGTTTGGTGAGCTAGCAAGCGAGGCTGGTGGACAGAGGACCGAGACGGCAGCAGGCCAGCTACCGCACCCGGATGCAGCATCTGGGTCGAGGCGCAGCTCCAAGCTGATGCTGCTGCTGCTGCTGCTGCTACTAGTCTTCATCGTACGGCCAGCCAGCGGCAGAGCGCACTGGGTCAGCCTCACTCTGCCTAATGATGGTGACTGACTACGTTCGAAGGAGGTGCTGCAATTCAAGAGCAGACGTTCAGCAGAGATTCCAGAAATTGTGCACCTTGCAACACGTCTGGTAGCTGCCACGTTTTGAACAAATTGTTTCCTATGCGTCATCCCGCAGTGCGACTTTGCTGCCAAAACAAGAATGAGTGTTGCACTCATCGGCTTTAATCGCATGTGCCACCTAATGTGTTTGTGCGTGCGTGTGTGTGTGTGCAGGTGAGCATGCTTGTCTGTGTGTGTGCACTAATGGGTCTGGGTGCAAGTATGTACGACCGTTCGCTTGTGTATATTCGCTTGTATTTGTGTTTGTGTGTGTGTGTGTGTGTGTGTGTGTGTGTGTGTGTGTGTGTGTGTGTGTGCACGAGAGAGAGAGAGAGAGAGAGAGAGAGAGAGAGTGTGTGTGTTAGTGTGCATGTGTAATAATAACAATAATAGATTGTTTGCACAGGGCCCAAAGAGAACAGACTCTCTGTCCGGGAGCTTTACAACTCGCTCCAAGAGTCGGTGTCCGACAATTCCGAGGGTCAGTGACACGTAAGGTATCGAGCGTGCAAAAGCAAAAAAGTATCGTGTTTGAGGCCGGCATGTCACAGCAAACAATATGATCCTCACGGCCACCCGTAAGTAAGACTTTCGCTTTTTTTGAGACTTAAAGTATGCAAGGTCATTCATTGCATTTACCGACTGTAGCCGGATGCGAGCTCCAGGCTTATGGTGCATACGAGCTAAAGGCTCGATCACTGAAAGATTTCTATTTAGTGCGAGGCACAACGAGATGACTAGATGCTGAGGACACAATGGTATGAGATCAGGTTACTGGAGGAACAAAGAGGTCGGTGGGCAGGCTGTAAACGCTATTATATGTATGTATATGCTGTAATGTTAGTGGAAGCTAATGATCTTGAAATCGACGCGATGCTTGATAGCGAGCCAGTTAAGCTAAGACAGAAGTGGGGGTGATGTGGGTTTGATTGCAGACCCCTTTGATTGCAGACAAGCAGCCGAGCTGCTCAATTATTCACCGATAACAGATGACAAAATATTGGACACAATCTTCTCTCTGATACTTTGCATCAGAGAGTTAGAACATAAGCAAGGCTCAGGGTGCATGGGGGTACTCTATCGGGTTAATAGGTGTAATAATAATAATATTAATTCACTTGATAAAGCGCCCTCAGAGAACTTAATCTCTCTCTAGGCGCTTTACATTTGCTGTAAAGTGAAATGCAATTGAATGGTAAGTAAAATCATGCTTGAAAAGCAAACGAAATGAATAATATGGTTAGGGGTGACATGCACAGGGTCAGCATGCAAATGTGGTTAGTGGCAGCATGCACAGTGTCAGCACGCATAAGCACATGAAGGACGAATCACAGGGACCCACTAAATGCTGTCTTAAATAGGTGTGTTTTTAAGTTCCTTTTAAATGTGGTCAGGTCAGGGGATGTTCTGACGCAGGTCGGGAGGGAGTTCCAGCCTTTGGGAGCATATGAACTAAATGTATGGTCTCCAAAGAATTTAAGGTTTGTATGAGGTATTTCTAGACTGTTGGATTCCGAAAAGCGGGTGGTACGATGCTTGGCCTGATGGGGTAGTATATCTGACAGATAGGCTGGAGCCATAGAATGAAGGGACCTAAAAGTGAGCGACAAACCCTTGAAGTCAATCCGTTGCTTGACTGGTAGCCAGTGCAGGTCGGCGAGAAGTGGAGTAATGTGGCAACTGACGCTCACGACAGACAAGCCTAGCTGCAGAGTTTTGCACCGGCTGCAATCGCCTGATCGCACATGCTGGTAGGCCATGAAAGCAGTGAGTTGCAGAAGTCGAGACGGGATGTCACGAATGCATGGACCAACTTGGACGTGGTATCTTTATCTAAACAAGCCCGAATTTTAGCAATGTTATGAAGCTGAAAATAGGCGGATTTGACTGTGGAGCTAATATGGTCGTCTAACGAGAGGTCGCTTTGGAATATGACACCTAGATTTCGAGCAGATTCAACTGGAGATATGCTGGCAGAGCCAATTTTGAAAGTCAGCCTTTCCAATCTCTGGATCACACTGGGTTTGCCCATAACTAGTAAGTTAGTTTTATCATCGTTAAGTTTTAGAAAATTTGCTGCCATTCATGTGCGGATGTCATCAATGCATGCAGCAAGTGAGTTGAGAGAATTCGAGGTGCTCGAAGGCTGGGAGGGATCAAAGCAAAGGTACAACTGAGTGTCATCTGCATAGAAGTGAAAGCCTAGATTGTGCTTGGCAATCACATCAGCAAGAGGGAGAGTATAAACCGTGAAAAGAACCGGACCTAGCACTGAGCCCTGAGGTACTCCATATTTCAGAGGTACTTCAGATGATCTTTGTCCATTCACATCAATACTCTGGAGTCTCCCACTGAGATAGGACCTGAACCACTGCAGAGCAGTGCCAGTGATGCCTAGGCGAGATGAGAGGCGCTCTAGAAGAACTTTGTGATCGATGGTATCAAAAGCTGCCGAAAGATCAAGCAAAACAAGCAGAGACACTCTACCCATGTCTGCATTCCTAAGAAGGTCGTTGTATACCCGAAGCAATGCTGACTCTGTGGAGTGATTAGCTCTAAAGCCAGACTGGAACTTACTAGCAAGGTGTGAGGTTTCGATATACGAGTTGAACTGGTCCGCCACGACCCGTTCGAGTGTCTTTGATAGGAACGGTAGAAGGGAAACTGGGCGGTAGTTGCTCAAGTTCTCTTGGTCAAGTGTAGCTTTCTTGAGAATTGGCCTGACTACAACTTTTTTGAAAGGTGCTGGGACATGACCTGAGGCTAATGACATATTAATTATGTTAGTTATGCATGGCAGCAGCAGATCAATGCAACGTAGGAGCAGGACAGTGGGAATAGGGTCCAGAGGACTTGTTGTCTTCTTTGATTGAGATACGAACTTTAGGACTAGATCACTAGTGACCTGCTTAAATGCAGACATTGAGGTGCAGCCAGGAACCGAGGAACAGCAGGTGTGTCCAAGCAATAACAGCCGAGTCAAGATGAAGGCTGGGCTTCGGCTGTGGCAAGAACAGTGAAAGCAGTCAATTAGTTACCAGTTGCTAAAAGAAAGTGTTTGCGAATTGCAAGCTCGCAGAGCTTGAGAAGCGATGAAAGCTTGAGCTCAATAAAGCCTCCTTGTTCTAATCTAGGAGACACTCCAAGCTCTAGCGCTAATAAAAAGGCGATGGTGGCGACCCTGCCTTAGTTGCACTTGACTACAGTCAGCGATCGCACCGCGTAAGAATTGCCAACACCATTAGCCACCGGAAGCAATCGGCTAGCTACCGGAAGTAGTTGGCTAGGCCGAAAGCAGTGCAGTTCACCAGCTGCCATTGAAATGTACTCAAGCACATTTTAGCTTCCATTTTAGCGATGCCGGTGAGCGTGTGATACAGTTTGCCAACGAGAGATCCTGAACCTGAGAGCTGTTCAGCCCTTTCAATGGCTGCTTCTTAGATGCACAGTGCTTCTTCTGTTCTTTCGTCCCTCGCTTTAAAGTGCTTTGCAAGTCCGAAAGCGAATATACATCTGTGTATGCCAAACAAGCTTGGCTCGTCGAAGTAAATCCGAAGCTGGTGAGCGGACTTTTCATAAATTTCGAGCCAACTCTTTGAAAGAGGGTATTATTTTATCTAGAAAAACGCAGCTGGAGCGTGCTTGAGTCGGAAACACTCAACCGGTGATCTGCTTGCAATCAGAGGTCAGAAAGCCACATTCAAGCAGTGAACAGTGCTTATTAGGCCGACAGGTCGTCGCTCCTGCTTGCCTGGGCAGTATCTGCTTACCTGTCAGCAGCTCTCGGCTCCCAGGCTGCGACTGCTGCTAGCTTGGCCTGTTGCTGCCTACCTGTCGCATGCCCTCTTAAGGGACTACCGCCATCTGTCCAAATTACTATTCACCTGCGGAAGCATCTCTATGTGCCCCCCCCCCCCGAGCAGAACAAGCGCTTTCTCTGGCCAACCACTACTTACCAGTTGCTCGAAGCGCACATTGTGGTATCTGTTCGAACCTGCCTGCATGTTGGAGGAGCGAACCTAGGCTCGTGCCCCTGACTGTGCTGCTAAGCGGCGTGTTACTAATCAAGGCTGCTCACTCGAATCATTTTAGTCGGTGAATGGGTAAAGGATAAGATGGCTTCTATCCAAGAAACTTACTGAGCCAGCTCTGGGTTAGGTGAAATTCTGGTATGAGGCTCTCTTTCACACGACGCACTGGTAACTGACATGGGTGCACGTGGCGCTTCAATTAAGCTATCATTACTCGATTCACATAATACAACATCCACTGATCTACCATGCCTCTAGCTCCCCATTATGTTTACTTTCAAAAAATATAGGCTGCATTTCACGTTAGAATCAACGTCCAATAGTGATAGGAATAAAAATAACAAGTCTTTTGTGTAGCACATATAACTAGAGAACTTCATCTCCATCGAGGTGTTTCAATACTCGCAGTAAGAGAATCGGTGCCTAAGGGATGGAGACATGCACGGTATCAAGCGTGCAAAAGCTAGCAAAGACTTGGCCTGCACACTGAAGCTAAAGTGGATACAGGCAAGGGCTAGTAAAACTTCTAGCTAGTATCACGTGCTGAATTATGCACACGTAGGCAAGCGAATCAAACTGGACCAAAAAAGGTAAGCTTAACGAAGACGAAGAAAAAGCTGGCAGGAACAGACGCAGCACCGTGAGCGAGCGCAGACTTACAAGATTGACAATCATTGCAGGTAGTGACTGCACCAGGAAGAGAGTTCCGGACTTTTGGTGCACGTGACCTGAAGGCTCGATCGTCAATAGATTTCTGTTAATTGCGAGGGATGGCTAGAGATGGCGAGACTGTAGGAGTGGCTTGTGCAAGAGCAAATGGACACGAGCGAAGAGGTCGCATTGATAGAATGGTGCTAATGAGTGAAGTTGACTTTAAGACATGCTTGAGGATCTTGGCATGGATTCGTTGCTAGCTAAGGAGTTAGTGAAGTTCAGAATTATGCAAGATGCTGTAGCAGCTACGCCGATGACAACGGACCAGCCGAGCAACTGTGCATCAGATGCAGACGATTATAGGTACAGGACGGGAGTGCTGAATGAAGAGAATACAAATAATCTAGACTCGGTGTCAGCAACGCGCGAGTTTAGCGAGGTTACTTAACTGAAAGTAGGCCGACTTGACAGCAGAAGAAATAAGCTCATCTCCTGAAATTTTGTTGTCAAATAGTTCGCCAAGATTATGGGCAGAGGTCACTAGCTTGCCGCCAGAGAAACAATCTTGAGAGGGTTTGATCCTACAACATTTGGGGCCCGCTAAATTTTCCCATAACTATTAAGTTAGTTTTATCATCGTTGAGCCTCTGGGAGCTAGTAGCCATTCAAGCATATTTGTCGTCGTTTCAGGCAGTTAGGAAATAAAATAAGGAGATCAACTGCGTGGAAATAAAAGCCAAGATCTTGTTGGGCATAACATCAGCAAGAGGGAGAGTATAGATTGTGAAAATTGAGGGCCTTTGAGAATTGAATTGAGACTGAATCATGCCGTAGCCAATATTTTGACGTAGCTTGCTAGACGAGCGGGCTGTTTACTCATACATTTGCAACCATCTCAGAGGGTAGAGTCTTTATCGGTAGCCGATGCCACTAGACAATCTCCTCCTACAAGACAGTTTCTCTTGAAGGCTTGCTTTACCATTCAGGCTACTGATACTACTGCTTAGACGCCCGTTAATTAGTTTGCTTGCATTCGCTCCTCCTTAGCATGGATACGAACGAGTCACGATGCGTTAATGCCTACTAACAATACAGTATAATTATAATAATATGATTCCTTTGTATAGCGCCGTAAGAGAACCAAATCTCTGTCTTGACGCTTTGCCTACAAAGCTGGGCTGGAGCCCGAGACTTCAGTGGCGAAAAAGGACAAAACCTTGACCTTAGTTATCGCTGCAGAGCACCCTAACCCGTTGGGTAAACCAGGTCAGAATGAAATATATATCTATCTACATAAGAATAACTTTGGTGCGTCAAGGGCTGTCATTCAAATAATATCAAGTATATAAAAGGATTCTTAGGCCGCTGCGCAAGCTCATTCTTATGATGATTCTTGTTATAACGTGACTATAAACAGCTATGCTGTAATATTCGCTAGACTGATACGAGAGTGCACTTCAGGAAGTGAGGGTGAGGCATGAGATTAAGTACATTTGCTAAGTAACGAATGCGCACAGAAATCTTCGTGGGCTTCGAGTGGAATATACAAAAACTCTCCTGCGGGACCCCCACTCTTTCTTAGTGGCTCTCCTGAGTTACAGACGAACTACTTGACATTAATCACGCCGTTTTAATTCTCATAAGCAAAAATCTTGGCTGTCGATTAGTAGGACCTCTGGTAAGTACTGAAAGCACGCAGAATTACAAAAGCAAATTTACTCGGTTACTAGGCAGACGGGTATGGCTTGTGCCCTTAGTCACGAGTACAGAGTTTTAGTACGTAGCCAGAGGGAGATTCCCTCTCGCTGGCCACCAGGAGGCGCTGACGGACTTGGTACGCGAGCGTCCAAAGGCTAAATAGGTGATACTCGTTGGGTCTCGATGCGGTCAAATGCATGAGAAACCGGCAGGGTAGCTGGATGCCAACACACCCGCCGGTGATTTGCTAGCAGTCCATAAGTGTGGTCGATCGTCGCTCAGCGAGCTACTGAGAGCCGATTTAATGTTCAACTCGATAGCTATTTGCAACTGGACGAAGAGTCCCGGGAGAAGGCAAAAAAGGATGAGGAGGAAAAAGATGACGGCACCGGCGGCACTTTGGATACATTCTAGCTTGCTGACGAGCCGCGGAACATTCTGGATCGGACGATTGTGGGCGAGAAGTCAGAGGAGCTTCCCTTGAAAGAAGGCAACTTTCCGCCTGAATAAAAAGCATTTTAAGAGTTTTATAACATTAAAAAATTTATTTTAAAATGCCAGCATTGTTCCCATGAATAAAAAGTGAAACACTAGAGCTGTAGCTTAGCGCCATTAGTTAACCCCAGAAAAAATTGAAAAACAAAGCAAAAATGCACCTACCTGTTCCTCCTCACAGCATTTTCTCAGCCTGTGGAAATGTTTCTTCGCGTGCTTTAGAGGTCCGCTTAAACTGTCCACGTTAGTTATCACTTTCGTCAATTTGATTTTGCTCTAGCATATGTTATATGCCCGGAGAGAGATTTTTAGTTATCGTAGGGGTGCTATAAAAAACTCCTCGGCGAGCGTAGGGACGTTCTTATGACTTGACCTTGACCCGCGGGGAACACGAAAAAATTGCAAAATGTGCGATAAGTATTCAAAGGGTCGTACGATATCCGCAAGGCCTTGTACCTAGTAGGCAATTTCAGTTCCGTCTATTAACAAGAGTTTGGTCTGCGATGGAATCGCTTTTTAGCACGCCTTTAAATTACTCTTTAGACACAATATATATCGGTGTAAAAAATGTAATCCACATTAAGATGCACTCACCCTGCCATCCTTGCACGCACCGCAAGCGTCGCCGCGACGTGGACCGCTAAAGGCGCGGCGGTCTCGCGGCTGTCGCCGGAGGAGGCGCGAGACCACCGGAGATTCTCGCCCAGATTCGCCAAACTCACGCGCGCCGGCCGCGCATCCGTAGGGCCGACTAGACAATGCCGCTTGAAGACTCGGGAAGACGCGACTAGCATGACTAAAGGGGTCACGGAGTCGCACGGGCGTCGACGGCCCAGGGAAATAGGACGATCGGTGCCCCCCTACGGTGCCGCAACCAATCCTAGAGGTTGATGCCGCGGGGTTGAGGAGAGAAGAGGAGAGAAGAGAACAGGAGAGAAGAGAAGAGGAGAGGAGAGAAGAGGAGAGAAGAGGAGAGAAGAGGAGAGGAGAGAAGAGAAGAGGAGAGAAGAGGAGAGAAGAGACGCCTGCGCCGTCCCGTCGCCTTCTGAGGAAGCAGAGACGTAGTGAGACCTTTCGGCGCCCGGGGACAAAGCTACGGATGGAGCCCCTCGCTTTGTCAAAGAATTGCTGCAAAATAGCTCCACAACAGGTGAAATGCACAAAAACACACGCTAGCATTCATATCGAGTCGAGAGCGATTCATTAATTGTAGTACAGGTATCTGGCCATGAACGTGGCGAACTGATGTCTAGTACAGTTTGAAAGTAAACATTTTTCCAGTGTTTCTTGTTCTATGCTTAACAAGGCCAAATCAGAGAGCCGATCTTGCCTCATTGATGCTCTTAGATAGGACATGATTATCTGCAGCTTGCTAAAGGAACGTTCACAGCTGGCTACTGATACAGCGATATATGGTGGGAAGGACTTGCGAGACCTTTGCCCTCAAATTAGGAAAACCTGCACAACTGACAATGAAAGCCGTGAGTTTCCGTGGGGTCTTTCGTGCCGAGTCGTGACTTGTGGCAAGAAGCATTTTACAGTCATATAATACTTCATTGTACAGCTCTATTCCGTCAACGTCTCAACAATAAAAGACTTCAAGATCTAAACATTGCTGGCGGAGTTTGGTGTGGTCAAGTGTCTTCAAAAGCTGCTCAACTTCCAACAAGAAACCAAATTTGGCACCCAGATCTGTCAGCCGGTCAAACCTAGTCGTAGTATGAGCTATCATCGCGAACGGCACAGAACGCTAGCCAACGAGTAACACCGCCAGCTTATTTCACCTTCACACGGAGCAGGGCCAAGCACGACTCTCTTCGCCCCTCTCGCCCACCCGAGTCACTGACTCACTCCCTTGTCATAACAATCATTAATAGCACGTCCCGGCTGCTTACCACATCGAGTGTCACAGCCCACTAATACGGCGATCAGGGGCAGTGTCATCAATTAAATGAAACCACACTAGTTGTAATTTCTTGTAGGAAATAGTCTATGTTGTCCTTCATTATTCTTGAAATCTCCTCTGCCGAGAGACCAACATCTTGAGAGAGTTCTCCATGCATATGTGTCCTTCGGTTAATTCTGCGTTCAACTGCAACTCACAACAATTCACATCTCCTTTTTAGCATCTGCTAGTGATTCTTGGGACAGGTCTTCTCGAAGTCTTGACAACTCAATCTCAAGAGATCAAAGGAGGAGGTAAAAAGAGGCGTCTCTGAAGTTCATCTTTTGATCCTGCATTCTCTTCTGAACGCGGTCAATCTTTCTTAAGATGCTGTAACAATATGGCAACAGAGCCAAACAGTTCAAGTTCAAGATACAAGGTGGGATACTGCCAGCTTCCTTTTTTGTTTCAAGTATTGCACTGGTGTCCTCAGACAGGTGCTCCAAAAGACCTACAATGCTGTCCAGTCCATCATACATAGTTTTCACAGCACTCTTGCATTCTACCTTGATGTAGAGTCGTGTTTGACAGTAACGTCTAAAACTTTCTTCAGTTCTTCCCAACTCAGAGTTGATCTTGAAAAGAATAAGGTGGTGCTCTCTGTTGATCCAAAAAAGGTAATGACAACGGAATCTTGACTTGCAGCATGAACCCCTGCCAGATTCAAGCTGCGGTTATCACATTTTATACAAATTGCCTTCTCATTTCTGGACAGTATTCCCTTTTGGACACCTGACAAGTGGCCAGACACGACTGCTGTGGTGTCGTAGTACTGCGACCTGCAATCTTGCAAGGAAGTTTTGTCAGATTTGAGTTTGTCCGAAATGAAACCTTTAATTGCTGCAGCATCCTTGGCGAGAATTTGAAGAAAGCCCAGGAAAGACTCTTCGATGATGACTCTTTTGTTGGCAAAACCAACATCGACATATCTAATGACCTCAGACATCTAATCGTAGTGTGCCAGATCAGGAGTTGAGTAAACCAGAATGCCATAACTTCGCTTGTTTCGCCGTATGCTGCAGAGTAGCTTTGTCTCTGACTGCGGATGCAAGTATACTAAGGAATTCATTTAGGAGTTGAGGAGACAGATAAGAGACCGACTTTGGATTCTTGCTGGCGTGGTCCAGGTGTGATTGCAGAAGAGGACCGCACTGAGCTAGAATATGAAGAAGTCCCAAGAAGTTTCCAAAGTTTTCCCCACCGGCCAGGCCAACACTTAGTGACCACGCGATGTCAGAATTTGAAAAACCAAGAACTTGATGCAGCCGAGAACTCTTTTTAGAACTTCTTGCCATCGTTGCTTTTCCGATAAGATTTGTGCCGCAACAGCAGCAGCGTCTACTCCACTTCATCTGAGAAGTCTCCTCTGCGTTTCTTTACATTCGGTGAAAGCCTGGCCGTGAGAACGGCTGTTTTCATGGGCAATCAGTTTTTTTTAGGTTTCTTCAACTGGCTAAAACCTTGTGCCAATACAAGTGACGATCGGGAATTTTCGATGGACCCAGGGAAGGACAAACAGAAACAATATGCCGACTGTTTGAGGGAGAGTAGACCAGCCAGGTCCTGGTAACCTCATGCCCATTAGCAAGTTGCCTCTTGTACCAGACTGTGCTCATGGCTCGACCACCTTTGCCAGCAAATGGACCTTCTTTGCATCCCAATGGTCCAAATGTTGCCTGTTTTCGTCTTTACAGAGCCAAGTTTTTTTTTTATGAAGCTTCCAACTAGCAGACAGCATTTGTTTCTCTCCAGTGTTGTCGTGCTTTCTGCATCCTGCGCTCTCTTCCTCCTCCTCCTCCTCCTCCTCCTCTTGTTGTCATCGTCTCCTTGTCCTGCTTGCTTTCGTCCTCCTCAATCTTCCTTATTCCCTCTGCGATCGTCGACATTTTTCTCTTGTTTTTCTGTGCCTTCACTGTTCTTCAGCTGCTTTGTCTTTTTCAACAGACCTTCCAGTGCCTGGAAGGGCTGGACACTTGCTGCTGCCGGCTTCTTTCTTACCCTCAAGTTTTCGTTTTCTGTGCTGAGCCACCGATCGCCTTTTTTCCTCCCACGTTTTCTGAAAATTGATTGGGATGTGGGACCAAAAACGTACTAAAGTACATAGCAGCCCTAATAACAACAACGATGATAGTACTACAGTTTGAATAGCACCCTCAGAGAACTCAATCTCTTTCTAGGCACTTTACATTTGCTGCAAAGGAAGCACGATCGAATGATTAGTGGTAGCATACCCAATGACACCAAGCATGGCATGGTAAGAGACATTGACATTGCACATGATAAGAAAGCAAATGTGGTTACTGGCACCATGCACAGTGTCAGCGCCCATAAGCACACAAAGGACGCATCTCATGGACCCACTAGCTGTTGCAATAAATAGATGCTTTTTAAGCTTGTTTTCAAATGTCAAGTCAGGGGATGTCATGACGCCCGTCGGAAGCCAGTTCCCGGCTTTGGGTGCACACGAACTAAGGGTGCCGTCTCTAAAAGATTTGAAATTCGTACGAGGTACAGGTAAACGATTAGATTTCGAAAAGTGGGCAATGCGGTGCTCAGCCAGGCGGGGGGGGGGAGGGTAGATCTGATAGCGAGGCTGCTCCGAGGTTCCCTCAACCGCAGAACCCTCGCTAGTTCGAATAGCGGCACAACGCATGCAATGTGCAGAGACCTGAGGCTAGTAATACGACAACGACAGAAACACAGCGCTTGATATTCTTCGCTCAGCACTAGCAACAACCATATTAGTAAAAGCCCAAAGCAGCTCGACACACTCTTTAAAGGATTTGAGGTTCGTTTGAGTTGCAGGGTAAGGATTGGATACCGAAAAGCCGGTGGTACGATGCTTAGTCTGGTGGTGGAGAAGATCTGATAGGTAAGCTGGAACCAAAGAATTAGGGGACCTAAAAGTGAGTGACAGAATCTTGAAGTTGATGCGATGCTTGACTGGTAGCCAGTGCAGGTCGCCAAGCAGTGGTGTGATGTGGGCAACCGCGATGCTCACGACAGACAAGCCGGCAGGCTACTGAGTTTTGCACCAACTGTAATCTTTATTTGTTCACGGCTGCCTGAACTTGCAACGCATTCTGACAGTGGTAGTTACAAGTAAAAAAAGGGGCTGAAAGTACGCTGACGTCTGAGTTGATAAGAGGCTCAACATTTTAACCCACCTCGGCCGGGCCAGTTGCAGGGACCAGTTACGCTGGATGACTGCTGTCTGTCTGCTGTGCAGATAATCAGACTGTGCAGGAGCAGAGCGAGAGCGAGCAGCAAAAGCGAGCAAAGGCAGAGACTCACGTGGTTCATGCACTGAGCCTCAGCTCCATGAACTGAGAGGGGACCCTACTGCGAGTACGTTTGTATTACGCCTGAGTTATATGATCTTTAAAAAAGTCATTAGAGTCTCAACCTTCACCTTTGAAGCTAGCTTGACTTGAACCTGATTGGCCCCCAGTACAGATCATGCCTTTGAGGACCACAGCAGCTTCGACTTAAGGTTTTTCTTTTGCCTTTGCGGACTACAGTGTACCTGGATACTGCCCTTGATACTCGACTCGCCTTTAAAGCTAGGCATGGACTCGAGCACCGGAATGGATTGTCTAGTAGCCCTTGGGGATAGGAAACTTACAGAGGATTCTACCGTTGAGCACACTAGATACACGACTCCGTGGTGCTCTGCAAGACAACTACACATCCCTGCAGCCAATCATCCGTTATAATAGTAACGTCCTAATATACTAGCTGATTTAAAGCATCTTTCGTATAACAGCAGAAGAGCCTTTAAGGCCATCACCACCCCTTGCTGTGGCAATAAAGGATCGCCCACCGCACGATTCGAACATACGACCTCGACAACGAGGTCGTGAAAAGCAATCGTCTTACCTAGTGTACCATCACGGATGGTACTGCATTTCAATGGTCCAGATTCTGTCTCAGTGGAGACTCCAGAGTTTTGATGTGAGCAGACAAAGGTCATCCGAGGAACCACAAAAGAACAAGGGACCACACGGCCATGTGCTTGTTCTGCTTCTCAATGTTTACTCTCCCTCTAACCGATTTAATCGCCAAGCACAATCTATGCTTTCAATTATATGCCGATGACAAGCAGCTGTACTTAAGCTTTGATACTTCCGAGCCTTCAAGCACGGCACGTATCGCTAACATTCGCACACACGGATGACAGCAAACTGAATCTCAAATTGAATGACAATAAACTAACTTAAGAGTAATGGGCAAACCTAGAGTGACTCGGAAATTGGAAAACTTAACTCTTGAAGTCGGCTCTTCAATCACAGCTTCCTTCCTCAACTCTGCATGGAATCCATACGCACTGTTCCAAAGAAACCTGTCACTAGACGACCACATCGTCTAGGTAGTTAAGTCTGCCTACTTTCAGCTATGCAACACTGAACAAATTCGGAGCTGCTTAGACAGGGATATCACATCCAAGGCAGTCCATGTATTTGTGACATCCCGTCTCAACTTCATAACCCTCTGCTTGCTAGTCTTCCGGCCAATGCAATCAGGGGTGCTTAAAGTCGGTGCAAAACTCTGCAGCTAGGCTTATATGTCTGTCGTGACGACGACGTTGCCACAGTACTCCCCAGCCATTCTAGGCATCGTCGTAAGACCAGCTCTTCTGACTCAAACCGTTAAGCATTGAATGGACTTCAAATACTATTCGAGACATGCCTGTATGCTAGTCTGTATGCTCCCAAAGCGTGGAACTCACACACGACTGCTTTGACAGCTTTTTAAAAAGAAGCTAAAAGGAACCCGTTACTCACAGCAATTGCTGTCTTTGTAACATATCCTTTTAGTGCTTTTGCATGTTGAAAATGTGCATGTTACCACTACCATATGGTCATGCTTCCTTTACAGCATGCGTACAGCGCCTAGAAAGAGATTAAGCTCTCTCAGGGTGCTATGCAAATTTATTATTTTTATTATTATTAAGTACAACCATTATAATATAAAAAGAGATGTATTAGATCCCTCAGAGAACTAAATTTTTCTCTAGACACTTCACGTTTGTTGGTGGGGAGGGTTACACTAGCTTTTATACTGCTTAGTTTCGTTTTACTATCTATCCATCATCTTTTCACCCTAAATAAATGCTAGCTGATTTAACAGCCTCTTTTGTATAGCGACAGAAGAGCCTTTTCCGGCTATCGCCACCGCTTGCAGTGGCGATAAAGGATCGCCCACTGCAGGATTCGAGCCCACGACCTCGGGGCCGAGTTCGTGAAAAGCAACCGCCTTACCTAGTGAGCCATTACGGCTTACCCTGCTTCGTGATCTATATCAGCCTCGATAGAATCAGTCGGGCGTGACGATACAAGCTTCGTATGCTTGACCTACGCCGTGCATCTGCCTGAGAGCTCAGTTCTGCTCAGCGGAAGTCGTGACCTGGCTCTGACCTGGCATCGCCAGAGCAACCAGCCAAGCCTGCTGCTCTTCCTGTATGGGCCAGCGTGCCTCAACGTTGCTGACCACAACTGCACCAATTGATTCCTTCAAAGGCACATCCACCATAACATAATGATGGCAGCACCCGAATGTCACCACGATTTATGCAGCTCACCGACTAGTGCCAATTTAGAATTTTTTGGCAATACTCAGCAAGCACTACATCGATAATTTAAGCTACCCTAACCCCATTAGTCAGGCAAGATAATTGGACAGCAGGTTCCAGCAAATTCAGCCCACGGACATTCTGACAAGAGTCCTTTTTGAGCTGCAGCGAAACCAGTGAGCAGCAGAAGACATTGCGCAAATCATGGATCAGCGCCCAGTCGTCCACACAGGAAGGGGAGCCTTCTGTTGCCAGGGTAAACTGCAAAAAAGAGTAACTTCGTTAGTCATCCAGAGCTGCAGCCCGTGGCTGCACACGTGGAGCTGAGAGCTCAGCATCTAGAGAGCAAATTTCATTGGCCACATAGCCAGCCAATAGCAGCTGGACTCCCGAACTGGCTCTCAGTGCGACTACGTCAGTGCGACTACGGCTGCATCCGGATGTCACCGCCCAGGTCCATGCATTGAGCACGTGTCAGCCATGAAGCCGCCATGGTCATAGTCATCCCTAACAAAGAACGCCAAGGTCCGATCTCTCCAAACCCCAAAGAGGAACGCTGCACAGGCACTGCCATTAGCTCAGGACGTTGAATGTCAACCACAATTTCCACTACTTTCAACTACGAACCACGTTGGTTTAGTTTGGTTTGACTCCTCAGGGCAGAGTTAGCCTCATTGCCGAGGGCAAGCCACCAAGCTCTCTCGCGGGCGCCCGGCCGTAGCCCGTGGCTGCCGAGTGACTCATCCTCCTTGTCTCCGCCAGCTGCAAGGGATGTGGGACGAAGCTAAAATAGCGCGAGCTTTATTGCAGCCATAAAAAATGTTGATCGAAACAATAGCGATCTAGAAGTGCAAGGAAGTTGGGCTCAGCAAGCTCGCGAAGCTTGCGACCACTTTTTAGGGTGGACCTCCTCAGCTGCCGGATCAGGTTTCTGCTGGCTTCGAGGAACTTCGAGAAACAGAACCGCCAGAAGCAGCAGCAGAGCCGACATCCCGCCGAGCCGACATCCGGTGGCGGCGGCGGATAACGACGGTCTGCCTGCCACCGCTGCTGCCAACGTACACAGCAGCGCTCGCAGCTGTCCTGGCTAGTGCAGCTCGCCCTTGCGCCTGAGACGACGGCCACTCGCAGGCGGCCCGAGCTCGCGCGCAAGTGCTCTGCTCAAGCCACCGCAGCAGCTGTGGCTGTTGCAGCAGCAGGTGGGCAGGAGTAGGGGTCTCCAACGAGCGAGCGTCCTGCACGCACAGCAACGAAACGGAACAGCAGCCGAAGGCCGGCACAATGCTCCTTGGTCTATTAGAATGTAGATCAATGCGCTGGAAGCCTCAGTGAGGAGCGCCGAGGACGGGGGCGAGGCCCGTCCCGGTAGACACGTGACCTGCCGCCGACGACCGTCTGCTCGGCTGACTAGAAGGGCACCGCGTGTCGACGTCTGCCGAGACAGCCTTCGTTCGAGAAGACCTCTCGTGCCGACTCGACATCGTGCCAGCTGCCGTACGCAGCGATAAACGGGCAGCGCAGCGCGCAGTCGGGGAGCGCGAGGCTCGCGTGCTCTTTCCTTTGGCACGAGCAGCGGCGGCGGCGGCAGCAGCAGCAGAAGTAAGTGCCTTTCAGTTAAGCTGCTTCTAGATGCCGGCCCGCCAGATGTCGCCTTCTCCTAAAGTAGGCCGCAGGCGTCCGGCCGGCAGAGCAAAGATGACACGTCTCAGGCCGCGAGCGACGCACGCGACATGATCAAACGGGTGTCGCGGCCCTCGAGCGCCGCGACACCCTGGCCGGACGAGTTGACAAAAACGTCGAGCCGGCGAGCACGTGACAGCGGCACGCGACGACAGCGACTGCGACGATTTGCACTCTGCCCGGCGGCGGTGGACTCGGCCGGCTACGCGCCGTGCCCGCATGCACGGGGAAAGGCCTGCGCTGGGTGCGCAGAGTAAGATGTCACTCGAAGGCGGCGACGAACGGCACGAAGGAGAAGAAGAAGAAGAAGTGCCGCCGCCCGCCTCGCCGCCCGTCACGCACGGGCCGCGAGGCGGGCTATCACAGCGCGTGCTTTCTTAAAACATCGCCAGTCAGTTAGGTGGCGAGGAATGCATCGTTGACTTTCTCTTCTTCTTCTTCCTCTTCCGTTGACACTTCCGCTCGCCTTCTTCGTCGCGCAGGCGGCGTCGCGGCGGCATAGAAAGTCGGTCGCAGAGGCGGCCGGCGGAAAGAGCCTGCCTCATCGGACGGCCGCTGGTGTGCACGGCGAGAAGACTCGAGGAGGCAGACGACAGAGTCGCTCGAGGCGCTGATCGATCGTGCAACGCGAATCGCCTCGATCGCCAACGCATCGCCGGCAGCGGCCACTCTGGCCGGCAGCAGCTACGGAGGATACCGCTGCGGGCAGCAGGAGGCGAGCTTCCTCTGTGCTCGCCTCGACTGCCGCTCGGAGGCGCTACATCGGAGGCTTCACCTTCATGGAGCCGAGACAGGAGCCGGGCCCGTTGCCCGGAGCAGCGTGCACACCTCGCCTGCAACGCAAGGCGACGCAAGCGCTCGGTAGTGGCAGGCGGCGGCCTCGAAGGACGCCGAGCACGCGGCAGCTGCCGCCACCGCCGCTCTACCGAGACAGACCTGGCAGCTCGCTGGGCGGGGCAGTGCACGGGCAGTGCTCTCGCAACGCTCATTGCACCAAAGGCTAGCCTCAGTCGATCGAGAAAAGCTAGCAAGCCAGCCTCGGTGTGCCGGCGCTGCTGGCGCCAGACATTGGCTGAGGGGCGAGCGATTGCAGCAGGTAAAAGCATACGGAGAGTCAACAGCATGGGGAACAACGAGGTGGAACAGATGAAGGGGCAGTTAGGGCAGAGAGGGAGGAGGAGGCAAGGGAAGGATCGAGAAGGTAGAGAATGAAGGAAGAGAGAAAGGAAAAGTCAAGCAGACAGACATATAGAGTGAGTGAGAGAGTGAGAGTGAGAGCACGCCAGCAATGGACAGAGGAAGCGAGGCAGACAAGTAGACAGACTGATTGGCCAATGGAAAAGGAGCAATTGTCGAAGCTCTCGAAACATGAATGAGTAGGCGCACCGAACGGCCACCTTTGGCCTTCGAGCACGAGCGCATCGAGTCTACTCCTTGTCATTGGATCAAGGGCACAGGAAGTTAGGGCGAGCAGAGACACGCTGCTGCCAACTCAGCAGGCGGGCGCTCTTCTGGCACAGCGCCGACCGGCCAGCAAGGAAGGGCTGGCAGCGGGGTGCTGCTCGGGCGCTTGCCGGTGCTCGGGCGCTCACACCTCAGCAGTCTGCAGTGTTGCTGCTCGAACCGTCCCTGCGCCGCCACGGGGCTGACCAGTAGCTCGGAGCTCCACAGCTTCTCTGCCGGCGCAATGGCTCTGGGCCTGGAATAACATGGAGGATGAACGGCGGGCCTCCCGCCGTGCTGCAGGCAGCAGCGGTGGCAGCGGCAGGGCCCACCGAGTGCCGCGATTGGGCGACCCGTACGGCCAAGGACAGGTAGCACGAAGCCTTCCCGCCACTACTCGGTTCAGCCCTTCAGGCGAACTTCTGACCACTTCGACGAGGGCAGTGCAGCCGCTCTCGTCGGCGCCATTAGTGAAATCCTGTCTAGGCTTCTGAGCGGCGGCGGCCTTCGCCTCGGGTCCCGTGGCAAAAATGCTTTGCAAAAAAAGCTCAGATCGATCATGCACCGGTAAGCGCTGCCAAAGCCGACGCCGCCGCTCACCACAGAATCGGCTCCAGATTGCTCCTGTCGATGTGCTCACTCCACAGACAGACGGATCCTCCCAGCATGCCGGCCTTTTTTTCTGGTACAACTGTGAGCAAGAGCGTGCAGGAGGCACAGCGGCGTAAGCGTAGCGGCAGGTGGTGGGAGAGCAAACGAGGCTGGCCTGACGGAGGCCAGCTGCACGTGAGGCAATCAGAGTCGCATCTGCTGCTGCCTGGCAAAAACGAGCGGAAATGCCAGTCCATAAGGGGCAACTTACTGTTGTAGTACTTCTCGAAGGACTTGAGGTCGCACTCATAATACTTGTGCCAGTCGATGCCGTAGCTGATGTAGTTTAGGTACCAGCAAGCCGACACAATGACGGAGAAGCCCTCGTTGAGCACCTGGCTGGCCAGCTGCTGCCACATGTCGCCCTGCTGCCACACGTGTATGACGAGGTCGGAGCGAGACTGCAACGATGACGCAGCATCGTGGCAAGGCAGGCCGACATCGACGACAGCGACAATGAGGAACAATTACGTGCGCAACACCCATAAGAGAGCGCCAGTCCTTCAGGACACTTCGACATGGCAGCAGGAAAGACAGCGCCACAACTGATTCAGTGGCTATACTGTGCAGTTTCAGCACGTCTCAGCACACGAATGACGATTCAGAGCGACGGCTCTGAGGAACCGGTCAGTTTCAAATCAGTGTTGAGTCGGTCTCGAGGAGCAGGCCGACAGAGCAAAGCAGGATAAAGTGGAGCATGGCAGAGAGGAGCAGGGCGGAGCAGAGAGGAGCAGGGCGGAGCAGAGAGGAGCAGGGCGGAGCAGAGAGGAGCAGGGCAGAGCAGAGCGAGCCGGCACAGGACAGCCATCGAGCAGCCCGACCGCAAAAGGACGGCGGCCGGATAGCATTGAGCAGCCGAAACATGAGAAATAGCGCACTTCGTGCATAACACTAGCAAAAGACCGGAAGTTCTGTGCTAAGAGGGGGCACGCCTGCATTCGATAACGTGTAAATAACCCTGGTGCAAATTTAATGCCGTACATGGCAGTACATTTTTTCAGGGCTCCCACTCTCCACTGCCCTCCTCAATCTGTAGAGAACCCTATTCTTCGGTATTGATAGAGTACTAGGGATTTGAACGGGTGAATGTCCAGCCTCGAGCACTATGGCCATAATTTTACCCCCCTGATGAAGCTTCACAATTCGGCAACCTTTGGCATTACCGGAAGGCTTTTCCCAGCGAATTGAATAAGGCTTAACGGGTTCACTGCATAATTTCGGGTCGTGTGCATCCTTTGGATTTCGGCATAAACTGATGAAAGGTCGTGTCGAGATGCTATCTATTCTGGCCAAAACCAGCCATTTGAAAAGGCGTTTTTAAATGTTTTGGACTAAGTGTAGGCTCGCAGTAATAACTTTGGCTTCATCATCGTTGCAATTCGTACTCGGGTATTCAACAATAAGCAGACAAAATCTGCACACAAGCTCAGGTTCAGTCAGGGGCGAGGGCTTAGGAAAAGCTGCCCATCTAATAGTAAATCTAGATGGCCCAAATACTTTTGCATTTGAGTGCAGAGTCTATTCTATGATGAATTGCATTGGGCCATGTAGGACTACTACAGCTGGATAGACAATCGAGAGCGAGGCAATAGCTTGAGACACCATATGTACTAGACAACGTTAGTCGAATCGTGCTATTGCAGCGTAGGCAAGCAACATATCAATCTATGGGACGTGCAAGTCAAGAAAAGTGAAAGTGGGTCTGGAAAAACTGCGGCAACTAAGAAGTGTTAAGGTCCTAGTCAGCCAAGAAACATATTGTCGTGCCGAGTAAAATAGATTTCAGATGTCAGACGGTAACACAACATAAGGCCCATAGTATGGTGGCATCGCCCGTGCTCCGGATCACTCGACAGCTTGCAGCCACAGCAGCACGTGCTCAGACAGCTTACAGCCAGCTCTGCTCGTACCAGGTTTTGCTGCACAGCTGCAAGGAACGCTTCATCCCATGCAATCTTCTTGGTGTTAGGCGGCATTGCAGACAGCAATCTACAAAAGGCGCTCATTGCAAAACAGACACCAACAGATCCACAAACAGAAAGAGTGAGAGAGAGACCGAAACGCAAAGCCACACGCACCCACGCACGCACGCGCACACACACACACACACACACACACACACACACACACACGCACGGATAGAAACAGAATGAGCGACAGACAGATGGAGCAGTGTTTATAAGGGCAACAAAGGTGGAACTTGAAAAGAAAACAAGCAAGTCATCGATGATGTCCAGTGAGTGACACAGATCACGTGTGCTTGAGCCAGAGGGAGTGAGGAAACCGTGGAATTAAAGTACGTGGGCTAGATTGCAAAACGTTAAGCTTTTGCATTGTGTGCCCTTGCATGAGAGCAAGCCTATGAGCGGTGAGATTACAGCATGCATACAACGAACGATAGCCGGACCAGCAAGCAGCCCTAAGGAAAGTACTAATGACGATGGGATAGCTAGCAGGCCAGCAAGCGGCTGCACCGACAGCTGCGGCGTCTGTCCTGCGACGCTGATTGGCCGCAAGCAGCAGCGGCTACTGCTGGCGGAGCGCAACGAGCACGACGAGATGCACGACCTCTCCGTGTAGTAGCCCTGTAGCTGCTTGCCATTGAGTCGCTGAACCATGCCACCGCTGTACTGGTACTCGCTGAGGGTCATGTTGTGAGCGAGCATGAACTCGCGTATCTCCTTGACTGCCAGCCTGCAAGCACAGGGTAAAAGGTCGAGGGTCGGGTTCAAAGGCCAGTCGTCTGACGCTGTGACAATGAAGGAAAAGGGAAAAGAAACGCCTGCCGGAACCCGAGCTGACCTTCATGCGCCGGTACAGTACCGAAAGAAAGGTCGAAATGACTCAGCTAAAAAGAAAGGTCGAAATGACCCAGCTAAAAGAGACAGCCAGCAATTTCTGTCAACACACTGTCAGCCACCCCTCGAGAAGCGGCCTGCCTCGCCAGAATAGCTAATGCACAGTGACCGAACAAAAACGGGCGGCCGACGGCAGTAAGTGGCGAGCAGCCGTTGCAACGACAGCTGCACGCCACCGGTGATGGCACGTCACCGGCTTCTCGAGCTCGTCGCTGCTCGCAAAGCCAGTGATCGCCTCGAGACACCTCTGCACAGGACTCGGAGACTCGTCGCGACCGGAAGCTGCGTCGACAAAGCAGCGTACCCATTTCAGCGACAGTGCAGCACCTCAATCCAACGCCTCAATGCGAGCGAACGCAGCTTCCGGTCTAGCGGGAAAGCCAAGCGCCGGTCTAGTCTTAGCGGTGAAGAGTTAGTGTCTAGTCTTAGCGGTGAAGTGCGCCCACACCAAACGTGCGGCACCTATGAGAAAACCATCACTACGCTGCTGCTGCCGCCGCCCTGCTCCCGTCGCAAGACTGCCGGCATTTATGTCTACAGCATACAGGGTGAGCTGCCGAAGCGATACGCTGCAGTCATTGGGGATGGATTGGCACCTTCTCGTGCAACCGAGTGGGCAGGGATAGGGAAGCAACCCGAGAAAACAATAAACGGGTAATATAATCCCAATAACATATAATATAATCCGCTCCTTGCCAGAGCGTTCTGAGCCACCAGTCGAGCTCAGCCACTGCGTCCCGCGCAGCAGCGGCAGCGGCAGCGTAGGCATTGTCAGCGGCAGCATAAAACAGTCTGTGGATTATAGCAGTATCATTACAGCAACTATTAGTGGGCCACTGTCACCAGAAGCACAGTGCACCAAACATAAGCACCACGGTTGGGCGACCGCAGCGTGTGAAGGCCACGCGTCAGACAGCTAGCCAAACAATAACAATGATAATAGTACATTTTTATTGTGCCCCAGATAACCTAATCTCTTTCTAGGCACTTTACACGTGCTGCAAAGGAAGTATGACCATATGGTTAGAGGTAACATGCACAGTGCCATCACACAACGAACAAATCATAAGGACCCAGCAAATGCTTTGACGAACAGGTACATGTTCAGCCTCTTTTTAAATGTCGTTGAGTCAGAGGATCTCGTGACGTCTGTCGAGTGTGACTGTCCAGGCTTTGGGAGGATGCAAACTAAATGCAAGGTCAGCAAATGCGAAGCACCTAGAAAGAGATTGAGTTCTCTGAGGGCGCTTAATCAAATGTATTATTCTTCTTAATATTATTAAGGTCTCCAAAGGATTTTGAGGTTGTTTCGAGGCACAGCTAGACGATTCGATTCAGATGAGTGAGTAGTATGCTGTACAGCCTGATTAGGAAGAAGTTCCAATAGCTAGGCCTAATAGGGAGTGAAAAAACCTTGTAGTTAGTTGATGGATGCTCTGCTTGACGGAGGGGGGGAGCATATGCAGGTCGTGGAAAAGTAGTGTAATGTGGCAACTGTGCCACTCACAACAGACAACCCTAGCTGCCGAGTTTTGCAGCAACTGGGTCTTAGCCTAGGGGTAGGGTGTTTGCTCTTCACTAATCGGGTTGTGGGGTTGAGTCCTGCAGCGGGCGATCCTTCATTGCCCACTACAAGCAGTAGTAGTGATAGCCTTTAAGTGTCTTCGGTTGGTATATAAATGAAGCTGTTGAATCAGATAACCTCTATTTTACTGTAAGCAGCTGATTGCATAGGCCGGTAGATCTGCAAGAAGTGAATTACAGAAGTCAAGACAGGACGTCGCAAATGCACGGACCAACTTGAATGTAGTGTCTCTGTCTCAGAGGGCCCGAATTTGTGCAACTGTAGGCAGCTGAAACTAGGCAGACTTGACTGAGGAGTTGGTGTGGTCGTCTAGTGAAAGGTCATTTTGAAACCGAACAGCAAAGATTTTGTGCAGGAGCTACAGGAGATATTCTGGCAAAGATAATTTAAGGGATAGGCTTTCTAATTTCTGAGACACTAGGTTTGCTAATACCTATTAAGTTGGTTGTATCGCCATTCAATTTGTGAAAGTTTGCTGCCATCCATGTGATGATGTCAGCAATACCTGCAGCAAGGGAGTTGAGAGAGTTCGACGTGCTGGAAGGCTAGGAGGAGTCAAAGCATAGGCACAGCCGTGCCCCATCGGGGTAAAAGTGCAAGCCTAAATGTAAAAAGTCAAACAAAACAAAGAAAATGCCCCGCCCCCAGGCTGCCGGTGCTTACCAGCACTTGTAGTTAATCTCGTCCCCTCCGATGTGCATGTACGAATCGGGAAACACGGCTTTCACTTCGCTAAAGAAGGCCGACAGGAAATCATACGTGAACTGCTGTATTGGATTCACGGCGCCGAATGGGTCGAACTCGGCAGAGCAGTTGGTCAACAACTCCGGATATGCATTGCCCCACGACCGAGTGTGGCCTAGAATAATAATAATAATAATAATAATGCACTTGATAAAGCGCCCTCAGAGAACTTAATCTCTCTCTAGGCGCTTTACATTTGCTGCAAAAGGAAATGCAATTGAATGGTTAGTAAAATTATGCTTGACAAACAAAATGAATACCAGCGAGCACGCAGCACTGACTGCTCGTTCTGGCTGGCAGCGCTGCAGCTCCAAGCGAGCGAGTGACGGTCACATTGCAGAGCTAGCAGCACGGCTGCACCAGCCTCGCGACTGCATCCCTGCCGAGACACGTGGGCGACATTGGCATGCAGGCACTAGCTTCCGCCATCTTGGCAGAAGGAGGCACTGCCGGTTATCTGCTGCTACTGCTGCTGACCCTACAGTCTCACGAAACTGCGTTACCTAGCTACGAGCGGACAAGCATGCAGGGCAGCACCCTTCGAGCTCACCTGGAGTGTCAAACTCCGGAACGACGCGAATGCCTCTGTCGGCGGCATACGCGACAATGTCCTGCACGTCGGCAACGCTGTACACTTCACTGCTGCTGTAGGCACCCTGTGGGAGGAGGAAGCAAGCAAAACGCGTGCGGTTGGCAAGCAGGAACACAAATGAATGAATGAAGTAAGCATGGCCTTAAAAAAATGCACGAAATGGCCAAACCGGGCAGCGTGCGCTGTGCCGGCCTGGCGTCATTGGACTGCACCCGATAACAAGACGAGCACTCGTTCACGCGCAGGCGTTCCTCGTGTGAGTGCATGCTCGTGTATGGTGTTGGCCGTTAAACGACAGCTTCACATGCATGCCCCTAGCGGATGCTTCTGTGCCGCAGAGAAGCATCTCCGAGTGGTCCGACGTCCAGGCGTCTGGGGCTTTTTGAGCACTCGCTTGATTGATTGAGCACGGTCGCTCAGCGCGGTCCGGCCAAGTTGAAAAACTGCTCACATCACCCGTGGCCGGTGAGCAGACCGTTCACCGAGCCTTGCGTTCACGCCGCCGGGCATGCAGTTGCACAATCTGAACGTGCAGCGGGACAATGCTGCAGTGCTGCTCTGCCGTCGACGGCAGCTCTGCCGCAGCAGCGGAGAAGCTCTAGGGTCACACCAACCAATGTCACAACAAACAATGTCAAACCCGTGTCACACCAACCAATCATCTCGCTACGCTTCAGCGACGCATTTAGATACTTCTCGAATCGGCCAAACAGCCGCAAGCGACTGGGGATCTCCGGACTGACGGCACGATCCCTTCTGGATGAGCTTTCCTTTTCGGGAGCTCAAGGGCGCCGGCTCCCACCTCTGCGCACCCGGTCGAAGCCTTGGAGCAGCTCCGATCAAGCCGCGCCGTGTCACCAGACCGAGGCTCGTGACCGTCCGGCCTGGCACACAAGGGCCAGCAGAGGGGGGGCCCCCCCCCCCCGTCGTAAGGGTCAAGGGTCAGAGCAGTTTACCGTAAGTAGCATTTTACATAGAATGGCACATTCTACAGGTCGCTCCCAATGCCAGCAAGCTGGCTGCAGCACTCCCGCAGGGCGGCACGGAGGCAGACAGAAGGACCAAAGGCAAGGGCAAGGGCACGCCGGCCGATCATCGTGCGCCGCCTCCGCCTCCGCCCAGGCTGCCTGCTGCAGGTCGGCATGCGCGACCTTCGAGACTCGCCCCGAGCTCAGCCCCAGGGCTGCCGTCGAAGCTCGTCCACTGCCGCCCCATGTCGCCGCCTCCGCTGCTGCTGCTGCACCCGCCGGTTTGTCTACGGACCATTCGACCGCCGTCCAGACCGCCGTCCAGACCGCCTGCGAACGAGCGAGCGCGAGGCGAACGCGAGGCTGCTGCAGAGTGCGTTGCAGTTACCTTCTTGTGCAGCTCCGGGAATTGTTTGCTTTCATACGGAAAGGAGTTATCGTCCACGATGTGCCAATGGAAGACGTTAAACTTGTTGTACGACATTGCGTCCTGAAATGGGAGCCGGGTGCACTGCGAGCAGCAATGGAAGTGGCTGCCACACGAGCCTTGGACACGCGGAAGATAACAGCAGTCGCCGCCAGCACTCGGAGGAAGAGGCTTCGATGTAACCCTTAAGCCACCTTTACCAATTGGTAGGCAAGGGCAAGGTCGCGGTTCAGCCCACGTGGCTATGCTATGCCTGCAGCTTCCAAAGTAGCTCTCTGCTAGCATTCCTTCTAGCCTCACAATAGAGACTGGACAAAATATAATTATGACGATGATAATAATAATAGTATTAATAATAATAACAATAATACTACAATAGGTACTTTGACTACAGCCCTAGGATAACTTGAGCTCTATATAGGTGTTTGCAACTTGTTACAGAAGACGCAATAACTAAGAGTTACTGACACGGACAGTATCATGCTTAGAGAAGCATGCAAAAGGAAACAACTATCGTGCTTAGGCCAGCACGCTAAATCAATCATGAAGACACCAAGGGCCTAGAGTTAGTAGGACCACTGGCTAGAAGCAAGTACTGAATAATGCACAGGTAAGCAAAACACACCAGAACAAAAAAAGACAAGTGCACTTGCATGACGGGAAAGCTGGCCAGAACAGCAAGCCACTTTAGCTGAGACTTAAGGGTGCAAGGTCATGGAAGGCAGCTACCGACGGTAGCCGGAAGCAAGTTCCAGACTTTTTGGTGCACGCGAGTGGAAGGCTTGATCACCACAAGATTTCAATAAGGTGTGAGGGACAGTGAGGTGAGTGGATGCAGAGGAGTGTAGATTCAATTTACCGTTTAGAATCAATTTAATGTGAGGACCGGTGAAGCCGTTAAAAGCCAATGAGTGAGCATTGTGCGAACCCATGGGAATAGCAAGGAGGTCGGAAAAGTGGGCCGGTGCAACCAAGTGAAGCAACCCAGGTGACAGACCCAGGTGAGCTGCTGCATTTCGCACCATTTGCAGACGACTAAGGAACTAAACTGCAGCGATCGGGGAAGTTTTCCTGGTTTTAAAAAAATACATTTTTCTCGAAATTCGTTGCGATTAACACGGACATCGAAAAGTAGATGCACCCTCTGTTATTCGAGAATGCTGTATAAATAAACTACACGTCTGCCTTCCATTGTGCCACTGCTATCACCAATGGTGACCGGCACCAGAGTTTTCGATCGCACGCAAACTTTTGTCCTGCTTCTCTTGCATCATCCTCGCATTGCCTTCAGCTGCTAATGTTTCGGCTGCCGGGGGGGGGGGGGGGGGGGTGGTGGTGAAATAGTCCCTACCTACCGAGTAGCGAGCACACAGACACGTGTGGGTTTCGCGGGCCGTACCATTCATTCCTACCGGTCCTCTACCACCCGGGACACTTGTACGATCTCCAGTTCCAAGATACGTCTGGGTCTCTCAGCCTAGGGATAAGATGGCACTTTTCGACAGTAGACTATTATCCCTAATGCCGGCAGATAGCCGCAAAGGCTCGTCAGCCACCATTTCAGTAAGGCCTTTGAATCAGCCAACTTTTACTGCTTGCTTATTGCCAGCTAAGGGAGGGTGTACCCATTGCGCAGCCGTGCCACTAGTTCCAAGTCCAAATGATTCAGACATGACAAGTTTGCTTGTACAAGATCGGCAGTAGGCAGAATGCTGGCCGGAACCACCATGTGCTCAACGTCGAGACAAAAAATGCTGACAACGTCGAGACAATCCGGACAGGAGAACCAAGAAACTGCAGCCACTCGCCGCTTACCAGCGATCGCTTGATATATTGCATGGGGAGGAAATGCCGAGCCGTGTCAAGCATGACGCCGCGATAGCCGTAGCTGGGGTAGTCTCGTATCACCGTCTCGTTGATGACGGCCAGGCCGTCGCGAATGTGCAGCAGCTGGCTGAACGTCTCCAAGCCTCGCAGGACGCCCCAGATTTCGACTGCAGTGAGCTGCATGGCGTGAGCGTCCACACGCAATTGGTCTGCAACGGCAGCGGCGAGCGGACAGCGTCAGCTAGGTGAAGGACGACGGCCCGTTCGAGCGTGCAAAATCGGAGCCAAGCCACGGTTTGAGCTCGGATCGAGGGGGGCTGCGATGTGCGGAGGAGTTTGCTCCGCAGGAGCACGAGCGTGACTCGACAAAGGGGAGAAAAAACCTGCCGGTTCTTGTTTGGCGAAGGTGACACACCTGAGCGGTGGCTTGTAAACACGGACCCTGCGATGCTGCATTTATGCAACAGTTGCACGAACTTTAAAGGCTGTGTGTGACTATGAACGAGCCAGCGATCTCCTCTGCGATTCACCTCGTGCCGAACGAACGAGATCGAGCTCGATAGGGGACTGTGTGCAGTCAACCGACCTGAATGGTTATGGCATACTTCTTCTTCTCCCCCGGCCCCCCCCCCCCGACAAGAGGCCTAGCGAAGCTTAGATGTCTCAAACTGGCCCAGCTCACACCACTGCAGCCGACCCAATCAAGCTCGATCGAACCACAGACGCCGGTCACAAACTTGGCTCTGCCACCTCTCCTCTTGGCTACCGAAAAACCAAAGTGACCTTCGCCTCAGGCCGAAGCTGAGGAGGACGAATCGAGTGCCACTGCTCTCTCTATCGCAGGCTGGAAGCAGACGATGCAGATGGGAAGCGACCGATGGACAACTTTATAGAGCGGCAGCCTTATCGAGCAGCCACTTGACCTTATTACGAGCGAGCGGCCCCCATTGACCGGCCACCTGTAGCCCACCAACAACAAGCTGCATGCCTCACAAACCATTGCTTCTGCTGCTGGCTGTCTCTCTATCTCTCTCTCTATCTCTCTCTCTCTCTCTCTCTCTCTCTCTCTCTCTCTCTCTCTCTCTCTCTCTCTCTCTCTCTCTCTCTCTCTCTCTCTCTCTCTCTCTCTATCTCTCTCTCTCTCTTGCTCCCTCTCTCTCCCTCTCTCTTTAATCTAACCGAGCTGCACTACGAGCACCTGGCAACGATGGTGAGCCTGTGCCTAAGCCGGAGCTCTCATTCGATGGCACCACTGGCTGCAAGGCTTAGCTCATTTGGTTTTCAGCATTGAGATGGAAGCTGAGATGAAGTGAAATGAATCCACCTCTCCGAGAGTAGACCAGAGACAGGTAGCAGCAGCAGCAGCAGCAGCTACTGCTGCTCAGGCGTAGGCAGCTCAAAGATGGGAACAAGCAGGCTCACTGTCTCATGCATGGCAAGCCAGCCACGTGAAGTTAATAAAAAAGAAATCTATTCAGTGACACGAGGCCGAAGGGAGGAAGAAGTTGCGAGTTGATCCCCTGACAACCTCTGCCTGCAGCACGGCACCGAGTGGTAGTTTAGGTAGGGGAGAGAGTGGGAGTGAACGGCGAGAAAAAACCTATTCGAGCGCCAAAGTCACTCGAGTTGCCTTCTGCGCGGTATCTCCTACCTGGACCACTCGTTGCCAAGTCACCAAACTCGTCGAGCATCACTCGGCGTGCAGCAGGCAAAGGGATTCCATCACGGGAGGTCAAGCAGAGCATGTCACGTGGCATTCCGGCTGGATTGCCCCTTCGGGTCACGGTCCTAGGGGGAAAGGGAAGGGAGGGAGATGTTAGCCCCGTCAGTCACTCTGATCCGAGAGCCCTGGCCAAAACCAAGGTGGTGTTGCACGCGCCTTCTGCGCTCCCTCTAGTACCGACCAATGAGCAGCAGTGCCCATTGAGGGGAGGAGTGCTGCAGCAGACAGGCACTGCTTCATGCTTCCGCTGTCTGCCGGAAGCTATCGTTCTCCAACGAACGCATCAAAACGGTATTGGAAAAAACTCGACGGCTGCTGCCAGGTGCAAGTGCTCCTGCAATGACACTTCCGATCGACTTTCACTAACTAATCCTGTACATATTTCCATCAAAGGCCTTCTCTATAGTGCACCGACCTATGAGGCAGGCCAGCTATCATCAAGATATCTAGCTGCATTATTGGCCAACTCACGGCCACCACTACCACATGCGATTG
Organism: Cristatella mucedo; assembly: GCA_009760855.2. Classification (NCBI taxonomy): domain Eukaryota; kingdom Metazoa; phylum Bryozoa; class Phylactolaemata; family Cristatellidae; genus Cristatella; species Cristatella mucedo. The sequence goes on along the minus strand of WPIO01000004.1, from coordinate 5,051,650 downwards.
GCAGGCACAATAGAGCTACTGGTACAGCAGAGTGCTCGCCATGGTCAGCGGCCTCGACACGACAAAGCTCGGCAAGACAATGGTGTGCCTGGCTGCCTAACCGGCGTCTCCTCTGCCTTTGTGCACAGGTCGATCGATCGTCGAGCAAAAGAACGGACTGCCTGCAGCAGAACTGACTGACTGGCCGGGAAACTCTTGCATAGAGAACTCTTGCAATAGAGAACTCTTGCAATAGAGAACTCTTGCAATAGAGAACTCTTGCAATAGAGAGAGAGAGAGAGAGAGAGAGAGAGAGAGAGAGAGAGAGAGAGAGAGAGAGAGAGAGAGAGAGAGAGAGAGAGAGAGAGAGAGAGAGAGAGAGGAGAGAGAGAGAGAGAGAGAGAGAGAGAGAGAGAGAGAGAGAGAGAGAGAGAGAGAGAGAGAGAGAGAGAGAGAGACAGACAGACAGACAGACAGACAGAGACAGAGGCGGAGAGAGAATTGAGGGGAGGAGAGAGACAAGGGGGTCACGAGCACGTACGTAAAGGAGAGAATAGAGAGAAGTAGGAGAAGGTAGAGGTGAAGAAGGAGGCAGCAGGAGAGAAAAAGAGAGAGAAGAGAGTCAGACAGCACAGGCCTTATTGCATTGCGAAGCATATCACAGAAGCACCACGGCTAGATGCGGCAGCCGAACGGGGCGCCACCACACAAGGTACCGCCGGGGTGGGGGGGAGGTGGCATGCACACATCAGCCGACGAGTCTCACGAGCAGACGACTCACATGATTCGTCCATGCCTTCGTGAGGCAGGTTCCGGTCGGAGCACGGTGTAAGCAGAGATATGACCAGGGTGTTGTGGGGTAAAGCTGATGTGATCTTGGGGCCAGTGACTTTTCCGACCTACAAGCACAAACAGCAACCTACAAGCACACACACAGCGCCGACCCGTTCGTGTCGAGTTCTTCAGTGAAGCCCATGAATCGGCTGCTGCTGCTCCGACTGAGCGATGCCGGCTGCAGTCTCTAAATGCAGTGGGAGAAATGGAGGGAGAGGGGAGCTACATGCATGCAGCCCTAATCACCAGAGTGCCTCGATCTCATGGTTTTCTTTGTTGTGGGCTGAATAATAGTCATTCTTGACCTGCTCAAATGACAGCCAAGTCAGGCGGAGGAGTGGAGGTCATGGATTTGATTATTCAGGCCGACAGCCACAAAGAGCTACAAAAAACTGGTTGCAGAGGGGGGAAAAGGTATCTCCCATCTAGCTCGGTTCATTGCTCAGCAGCACTCAACTGCTTACGTCGAGAGCTGCGGACAAGCACACTTCATGCCCCCATCTTACTCGGGGCTACAAGTCACTTGCAGTAAGCAAACACCCTTGGCATAACCAAAGCACCTACACGTAGTCTCACTTCTCTTAGAGCACTATAAACATGCTGTGATGGTAATATTTTTCATTGTCAATGCTGTTGCTATAGTTACAATTATTAATCTCATCAAATGTCTGTCGGCTAGCAATCCCACCTACATTAAAAATTAGACAGTCGGAGCCTCCAGGACTGATTCAGAGAAGGGAAGACAATAGACACATATGAAATCAACAGTAAAACCCATTTATGAGCACTAATCAAGAGTCCTGGCAAAGCTGGTAAGTATCAATAGGTAATTCCTATCACTCGTGTGTCTAGAGAAGGATTGAGTTCTTTTAGAGTGCTATATTAAATGCCATACAATTATTGTTAGTAGCTTTTTCACACGTGAAAAATCACGGAAAACTCCAGCTTTGTTGTGGATGGTGGGTCTGACTGTCCGCTGACCTAGCTAGCAAGCCCGCCCCACTGAGTGTCGAACTTGAGGTTCGTAGTAGTTGATGGAAAAAAGTCTGTATATGTAAAACAATTAAAACGTATTTCAAACTATTTGCTAAAGCTCTCATAAAACGAAAATAAATCTAATTTTATTAAATGTATTCATAATGAGCCGTGTAGCAAATCAGAATCGAGTTTTGCGAATGGACAGTACCATACAGACTTGCTGACCATCATTAAATTTATATTAGCTGTGTAGCAAGCCCGATGAAAAATCACGAGCAGATTCTACTTATGCAAGTCCATCACCTGCAAAACGCAGAGGCAGCAAAGTATGTTCAATTTCACATTTCTATGAGAGTGTATGTGGCAGCTGCATATGCAAATTAGCACATTATCTCCCCTCCCCCTGTTGACAACCATTAATGCTGCACCGGCATAGTAGTACTAGTGTGGTGAGCCGTGATGGCACACTAGGTAAGGTGGTTGCTTTTCACGACCTCGGTCCCGATGTCGTGGGTTCGAATCCTGCGGTGGGCGATTCTTTATCGCCACTGCAAGTGGTGGTGATAGCCGTAAAGGCTCTTCTGTTGCTATACAAAAAGAGGCTGCTAAATAAGCCAGTATTAATATTAATAGTAGTATAAATACCACAAAGGACATTACATAAAAGTGACGCCTGTCTCTCTCTCTCTCTCTCTCTCTCTCTCTCTCTCTCTCTCTCTCTCTCTCTCTCTCTCTCTCTCTCTCTCTCTCTCTCTCTCTCTCTCTGTCTGTCTCCCTCCCTCTCCCCTCTCTCTCTCCCTCTCACTCCCTCTGTGTCTGCGTCTGTCTGTCTTTCTCTCTCCATTCTTAAAAGGGCTATGAAAATAAAGAGAAACTGCAGAATTTTGTGCCCACTGACGGTTTGGTGGCCAGAGTGCCAGGCAACGTTCAAGACTTGCCGGCTGGTTAAATAGCCGCAGCCGAGCATACAGCCAAGTCCATGACAAGTCCAGAGGTGAGCACATTCAAGTGTGATCAAGGACACTTTACTCAAACCAAGGATCCCAGCAGCAGCAAATATGATTCCGCCACTGCACTAAAAACCCCACGACAGACTTGGCACACATGGCCATGCCCCCCCCCAGCCACGCCTTCTAGTGTACCCAGGGAAGCATGTCTCGCTGCATTCAGCACGCAAGACCTATAGATCCTCGCTCTGCTACGTCTGTTAAGGTTCACGAGCACTGCTCAAAGCGGCGGCACCTTAAAAAAAAGTCGCAATTCCCTCACCCCAATCCTCACAGGATCTTCACGTGTACAACTCGCTGGTGGCTCATTTGCCCGACGAACAGTAGCCCATAGCAGACCACTCCGGGCAGCACAATCGCTCACCGGAACACTGCCGGAGAGAGTGCCCGCCCACCCCTCGTGCCCAGTCCGGCACACGCGCACCCAGTGGCACGGTGCGGTGCACTTTTTCACTCCTACATGACGACGACGAGACGACGACCACTTACCGTCTCTTTCACAATGGTAGTGTACCTGACGATGGCCCGTTGGAGTCGGTCGCACCAGGGCACCGCCGCCGAAGCTGGCGGAACATTGCCCGGCGTCTCGGCTACAGCGTCGGTCAGAGAGCGAACGAACTTGAATGTGGCCAGGTCCACAGCATGGTAGGTGTGCGACGTTAGGTAGTGCTGAGGCATGGGCCACGGCTCGCCCAAATTGGCCGTCATCACGTCGGGCGCGTGCTCGACGTGGATATCAAGCACTCCGACCGCGCTCTCGTAGTCATACGATTGCCACTGCTGGATGGGGGGCGGCGGCGGACCGGTAGTGCCTGCAATCAAGAACGAGGGCGGCACCTGGCCTGCACACACATGCCGGCTCAGTTCAGCATAGATAATAATAATAATAATAATCGCACACTTGATTAAGCGCCATCAGAGATCTCAATCTCTTTCAAGGCACTTTACATTTGCTGCAAAGGAAACACGATCGAATGGTTAGCGGTAGCATGCTAGATAAACAACAAGAATAACAAGATAGTATAGTTGGTAAGCAATGCTCCTCTGTCCCAAGGTTGATGCTCTCAAAGTACGCGAGGCGGCACCTCGTTTTGAGCTCTTATAATAATAATAATAATAATGTACTTGATAAAGCGCCCTCAGAGAACTTAATCTCTTTCTAGGTGCTTTAAATTTGCTGCAAAGGGAAATGCAATTAAATGGTAAGTAAAATCATGCTTGAAAAACAAACAAAATGAATAATATGGTTAGGGGTGACATGCACAGGTTCAGCATGCAAATGTGGTTAGTGGCAGCATGCACAGTGTCAGCACACATAAGCACATCAAGGACGAATCACAGGGACCCACTAAATGCTGTCCTAAATAGGTGTGTTTTTAAGTTCCTTTTAAATGTGGTCAGGTCAGGGGATGTTCTGACGCAGGTCGGGAGGGAGTTCCAGGCTTTGGGAGCATACGAACTAAATGCACGGTCTCCAAAGGATTTGAGGTTTGTACGAGGTATTTGTAGACTGTTGGATTCCGAAAAGCGGGTGGTACGATGCTTGGCCTGATGGGGGAGTATATCTGAGAGATAGGCTGGAGCCAAAGAATGAAGTGACCTAAATGTGAGCGACAAAACCTTGAAGTCAATCCGTTGCTTGACTGGTAGCCAGTGCAGGTCGGCGAGAAGTGGAGTAATGTGGCAACTGCGACGCTCACGACAGACAAGCCTAGCTGCGGAATTTTGCACCAGCTGCAATCGCCTGATCGCACATGCTGGTAGACCAGTAAGCAGTGAGTTGCAGAAGTCGAGACGAGATGTCACGAATGCATGGACCAACTTGGACGTGGTTCTTTATCTAAACAAGCCCGAATTTTAGCAATATTATAAAGCTGAAAATAGGCAGATTTGACCGTGGAGCTGTTATGGTCGTCTAACGAGAGGTCGCTTTGGAATATGACACCTAGATTTCGAGCTGATTCGACAGGAGATATGCAGGCAGAGCCAATTTTGAGCGTCAGCCTTTCCAATTTCTGAAGCACACTGGGTTTGCCCATAACTAGTAAGTTAGTTTCTCTTACAGCCACCTAATTCAGCAGGTATCTTTCGCGAACAGATGCCACTTGGCTCTGGCACCTCAAGCTTTCTCTTTTTCCTATACAATAGCACCTTTCACAGGTCATTCGTAAGTAATAACAATAGTAATAAAAAGATGAGAGCTATATCTCTTTCTAGGCACTGTGCACATGCTTGAAAGAAAACGTGCCAATTGATGAGCGATGACATGCACAATGTCATCACACATAAGCATGCAAAGAATAATTGCTAATAATGATATCAGGTGATTTGTGTAGCGCTTTAGAGTTAAATCTCTACCCAGGAGCTTTACGACTCATTGCAAGAAAAGAAATACAAAAGGATTAATGATTTGCCATGTATCATGCTTAGACAAGTATGCAGGAGTACACACGAAGACCAGGCCAGGGCCCCGAGTTAGGAGAACCCCTGATTAGTAACATGCACTGAATCTCGCACAGGTAAGCACACAAAGGAATGAAGAAGACAGAACCAAAGAAGACAAGTTTACTTGGATGCAGGAAAAACTGAGCTGAACAGACGCGTCTTCAGCTGTGATTTGAATGATGCAAAATCAATTCAGGTAGGAGCAGGAAGCGAGTTCTAGACTTTCTGCACACAAGAACCGACGGCCCGATCACAAAAAACTCCCAAATGAGTGCAAGGAATGGCGAGACGAGACGACAGTCAAGGAGGAGCGGTTGGTGCAAGAGCGCGACGATGGAGAAGGAGAGGCAAACAGGTCGGATACGCAGGCTGGTGCCAGCGAGTGGAGCGACCTGTGGGCGATTGAGACTGAGGATCTTTAAATTCGATGCTTGATAAAGAGCCTGTGAAGCTTAGACCAACGTGGACCGCTGTGGCTGCTAAGCCGTTCGCAGCAGCCAGACCAGCCGAGCTGCTGAGTTTTGCGCCAATAGCAGAAGAGTTAAGAGCACATGAAAATAAAGGGAATTGCAGTAATCTAGTCGTGATGTCAAAAACGAATCAACCAGTTTTTATCTAGTACTTCCTGCCAACGAAGGCTCTGATTTGGGCAATGTTCGTCAGCTAGAAATAGTCCGACTTGGCAGTGGGAGCACGTGGGGAGGGGTGAGCAAAAGCAGTTAGATACATGGTGGGTTTTTTAATGCTTTTCAAGTGACATCAAGTCAAGGGATGTCGTGACGTCAGTCGGTAGCGAGTTCCAGGCTTTGGGAGCATAGTAACAGGTGGCAAGGTCTCTAAAGGACTGCAGGTTGGTTAGAGGCACAGCTATTTCGATGTGCAGTGCAACTGGTGGCCCCTGGGGGGGATGGGATGGAGCTAGCAACGATCAAGAATTTCGGCCTAGAGAGGGGAACGACTCCCGAAAACTTATGTGCTTCCGGTCCAGTAGTCTACCGATAGAGGTACTATCGTGACTGCTGTCGCTACAGCGGCCTTTAACACGGGGCTATAATGCCTAGGCTTTAAATAGCCGATTTCAGTAGGAGCTCGAGCCAAATCCCGGTGTGCTGAGTGGAGTTTAGTACGTGCGTGCATATATCTATGACAGCAAATGTGTGCTATCTGTGGTCGGCTACCAGAGAGCTCGTGCTGCACGCTGCACGACCTACTAGGGTCAGACAGGATGGGGAACCATTCACGAGCGCGGCAAACAACCAGTGAAAGACTGAATATGTAAGCGAGTCCTTTAGTAGAAGACGCAACTCGAGTCGGAATAGCTGGCTATAGATATCACTGGAAGCCTGATTAGGAAGTAAGTTTCAGGTAAGTAAGTACCACGAGTTAGAGCAGCGGAAGTGATTTCCAAAAGCACAACAATGTAGATCAGCTGCATGGCACGGGACCCAGTGTGCATGATGTTTGATCTGTTTGTGTGCCGAATGTACTGCGATACACTTCCGGTTGTTAATCCACAAAGCCACAAAGCTACGCCGGAGATTTTTCTACAGCCCATCGAAAGCCTGAGCGGCTTTCGATGCGCATACCGTAGACAACATGCTTCACCCCACGCCACAAAGAGAGCTGAGTCAGTAGGGCAATTGAGCAAACGAGTAGCATGGAAGTAGCAGCTCAGGACGGCTGGAAAGGATTTGCCACAGTCGGCAGCAGAATAGATGCCGTCCCATAGGAATTGGGATACATGAGTGTCACAGTCTAGGACCTTCGGAGCAAAAACTTCTGTTGTCAACGGTCTCTACGCCTAGGAACGGAACACCTAATTTATTGTTTGAAGGGGACCTGAGGGCACGATGAGGCTGAAACTGATGAAGCAGTTCAGCAAAGTGTGAAGGAGGCAAGCCAATGCTGGCCTTGTGGGTCAGTAAAATAATTCTGCTTTGCATCCGTTGATCAACAGGCAGCCATCGCAGCTCCTTCAGCAAAGGAGACGCGTGGCTGAACCTATAGAATTTGTCGACTAGCTCTGCAGCCATATTTATTACGATCTGCAGAGGCTTAAAGGCTTTTTTGAGTATCCCAGCCAAGACGGATTTGCAGTAGTCTAGCCCAGACAGCACGAGAGAGCCAGCTAAATTAGAGCCATCTGCTTAGCCACAATTACAATTAGGTTCAACGGATGCCATGCTTTCAAGATTCTACTATATATCTGTCTGTCTGTCTATCTGTCTGTCCTTCCGTCTCTTACTCCAAGTATGTGTACACACACACACACACACACGAGCTCGCGCACACACACACACATCTTGAGCCAATCGGGACATCAGGGCACGATGACAGAAGCAAACCAAGGGAAACCTCTTCTAGATCTGCGGACAGAAGCAGCTTAAAAGAGAACACTGTCGGGGGTGCCCTGGCCAACAACCATTGCCTTTACTGTTCGAGCAGGTCCGGCTGACAGCAGCCGATGCTGAAATCGCCGCAGCTTACCTCTGACAAAAGACGAGCCGCCACCGTGATAGTCAGAGTGTCTTCCGAGCTCGCGGGCCTGGCGGTCCTGCCAGTGCCAGTTCGATGGGTTAGCACTCACCGGGTCTGCCAGACCGGGGCCAAGACCCTCGTCCGGTTGGCTGTCCGAGTTGCCGGCAGCCGCCCACGGTACCAGCAGCGGCAGATCGGCGGTGGTGGTAAGTCGCGGCGGAGAGGTAGACACGCCATCGGCGGAGCTCGCTCGCCGTCCACCCTGGCGCTTCCCGTCGGCCTTGGCGCCTCCGCTGTCGTCATGCAGCAATCGGCTGCTAGCATTGCCTTCTCCGCCCCCCGAGAGTGGGCGCGCACGGTCGCGGCGCACCGCGGCCGGGCGCAATGGGACAGGGCTTGCCTGGCCGGCCGCCTGCAGGTTCGGCATGCCGACTGCATCGGCATGCTCGTTCCGCCGGAAGCTGCCACCGGCAGCTGCCACATCAGCAGCCGGTGGGGGGGCCGTGGTACGCACTCCTCGCCGCCTCGCCCTCGGCGTGGACCTGCGTTCCGCGCCGCCAGCAGCAGCGTTGACGTTGGCCGAGTCGCGGCCTGCCGAGGCAGCGGAAGCAGCAGGTCTGCCAACGGCGGCATCATCGTTCACGTTATGGACGGCGTCGGCCGGCGGTGCTCGGTCGCCATCGGCTGACGGCCTACGACCATTGGCGCCGGCTGAACCCAAGGTGGAACCAAAGTTCAGGAGGCCGTCCTCGGGTCCTCGTCGTAAATCGGAGCTCTCGGCGACGGCTGCAGCCACGGACGCATCTCTGTCCGGCGCTAGGAGCTCCTCGACACTGCCATCGGCTGCGAGTGGCGACCGCGCGGCGCGCTGCGAGGACGGCTCAGCTTCGGCAGCGTGCTGCTGCGGCAGCTTTGCCGTCAACTGTCTGATGCTGCTTGCTATTTCGTCTTGCGCTTTGTTCACACCTTTTCCGACGGCCGTGATATCTGAGCATACAGAAGGAAACAGAAGGCGAACTCATCAATGCGCTAGACATCCGGAGAGCACTCGCGCGATAACGCGGCGCGGGTGAAGTGACAAGTGCTCAGCCAGTGGCGGCAGCTGCGCACTGGCGAGGAACGCCTCGGGGACTCAGTATCTCCGAGCCCGGCTGACAAGCAGGCGGCTGAAACGGCCAGGACTACATGGAGGAGCAACCTTACCAAGGCTCCAGTTAACACATATAGACATGTAGGTACACATTGCAGCAACAAACACTCCCACCGTACATTGCAGTGCCTAACAAACTCGAACTGCAGGCCAACAAAATGCCCATGCAAGATAGGATTCACATCGTGGTGGCAAAAAATTAATAACAAAAACAGATGGATGTATCATCAACTATAATGTCTAACAAGAGAAGTCAGCCAGTTTCGGTGGCTCCTGAAGCCAATTACGGTTGTATCATCAACAATGATTTCTAACAAGAGAAGTCTAACACAATGTATGATATCTAACAAGAGCCAGTTTCGGTGGCTCCTGAAGCCAACTCCGGCTTCTGGCATAGCTGTTCACAAACTTCGTTGCAGCATCGTCCTCAACCCATCATTGTGCACCATGATTTTTTTGGCAGATTTCACGAGTCACAATTAAGGAAAAGAAATTTAACAGTGGGCTACGGCACGATTTTTTAGCAACTGTCAATGTGCAAAACATGTGAATTTCTGCACGTGCAGCCACAGCCTTCGTCCCAAACAATGCCAGAAAGCACTTAATATGTCCGACGGTGAGTCTGCCTGAACATTCTGCCTCAACTTTTAAAAGCCTTTGCTTTTTTGGAAAAACTCGCACCCACACGATGTCAGCCGAGACTTTGGAAGCAGGTTCAGAGAATTTCTCTCACTTTCCTGCTTTTCTAAGAAGTGGCCTGGGATAATTTTTTGTTTCTATTCAGGTTAGACATTCTTGATTGCTTCAAACCATGTCCGGTAAATGGCTTCGAAAATGCAAAAGCAGATGCTTCAAAGTTGATAGTTGCTAAAGGAGAACTGCCTTGGGCAGTTGCCTGACAGTTTTTGGCAAAAGTACAACCTGTCGTGTGCCAGGAATTTTAGCGTGCAGTGACCGGACGTTGCAACATCGATGCCAGCAGCAGCAAGCGATTTGGGGAGCTGCCGAACAGGCCTACTGGTCATGCTTTTGGCTACTAAGAAAATCAAGTGATAACATGAATCCTCTTTCCGGCAATGTCTCTCAAAAGTATGCTTCCTGACATGTGGGGACATTCTGCTCGCCGGAGAATCGTCAACTATTGCCATGAGCATGGTCTAAAGGCGGTTCTCGGAGCAAAAGGCTTTTTCTTTAGCTCAGTACATGTACAAATTCACACGCACGTGCAAGTACACGTAGGATCGTGTTTGTTTGCAATTCGCTGCTCCGACAAATTTGCAGACTCTGAGAATCAAGATAAATTCTCAAACGTTTCAGTTTCACGAACTACTACTAGCAGACAAAATGGCATTACAAAGTAGGATTCACAAGACTTGGCAATATTGGTAGCAAACTGTGCGTGCAAGCACTTGACATGCTTACGGGGAGAAAAAACATAAGAACCGAGCCTGCTTTAGCAGTCTGAGGAACAGTGCTCAGTCAAAGTCATGTGCAGCAAGATGATCTGGATGTGCCAAGCATGCTTCACTTAAAATAAAATCCGAGGTTTGCATCCGGCTACCCAATGATGGTCGACGGGGGTTCGATCAAGCAATTCTTTCGCCTGCGAAGCCTCTTATAAAACAGAAAGTACAGAACCTTGACAAACAGCTTCCAAAGTCTCGAGTGGTTCAGTGGGCCGAAAAGCATGCACTAAATTGAACCGCCGTCTCACGATCTCACCGAGGACGATTCTCGAGTACCTTCCAATCATTTCAATCTTGGTGCCTCAGTTGTCTTCTGCGTCTGAACGAAACAGTTTAAAATGGCCACGAATTTCCGTGTTGACCGCAAAACGAACATGCAGCGGAATAGTTTCTCCTTCCAACGGCTGCATCGAGTACTTGCATTGCTTGGACCCAGGCTTGCTTTGTCTTCGCCAGCGAAAGCCTAACTGCAAATGCGAGAAACCGCAAGCATTCCTGGGGAAGTGCTTGAGATAAAGTAGTTGTGATGCCTTCGTCGAGAGGGTGTTATGTGGAACACCAGTAGATCTTACTGTGGAATATTTTAATGATATATCTGAACAAAAATGCATCCTTCGAAAATTCCCAAATTGTTTCTGAACTCAGTTGAATCTGCCGCGAAAAACATGTTCATTTTGCACGTTGCTGCACCTAATTAGAAAACCAGTGTCGCCTACACTATAAGCTGCCAATATGTTAGATGATGCTACTCCCACTTTCTCGTGGCACATTTCCACCTTGATTTTTTAAACTCGTCAATGTTGAGTCTGAGTCTTGACTTGTTTAGGGAGGCGTGGATTTTTCGGACAAACAGATCATGTATACCACCTGTACTGTCTATAGGGGCGAAGCAAGGGAAAAATTGAGCCCGATAGTGGTAATCCGGGTCACCGAATTTCCGAAAGTAGAATCGCAATTAATTGTTTATTTTTCGGACGGCTACTCTAAAGAATATGGCGTTTCGAAGTCGAAAACGCCGATGACCCGATTCAGGAGCAGCACCGTCAGAGTCGTGTCGAAGCAGTCTGAACAACAACCGTGTGCACGCAAGAGCTCAATGAAAGGGTGCATGCGACGGTTGACTATAATTACGGTATAAAAGATGTTAGCAATGATGTTCTTAACAACGCAATGGAACTTGTGTGCAAGTTCTTGGAAAAATTTCCCGGCTGCTCCGGGCATACAGATACGCTCTGTGGGGCGCCCCAGGAAGGCACCAGCGGTTGTCCCAAATCAGCCGTCAATTTTGAGCTAGTTCTCGTAAAAATTGGCTCAATTATCGCGATCGAGCCGTGGATCTGGTCAGCCACGAACTTTCGCAATAAAAGTCCTCGTTTTCGAAATCACTTTTTCTGATGACGAATAGAACTCGACGAGCCCGACATTTTAAGCATATTTGCATATAATTTGGACCAATATTCAGGTAGTTGTCGCAGTCCACCTGCACCCGGGTTACCGTGGTAACCCGGGTTACCCCCATCGGGCTCAATTAACTCATTAAGGTGGGTGGCATGCCCCTAAACAGTGGGCTACCCGCTCTAATAATAATAATAATGCACTTGATAAAGCGCCCTCAGAGAACTCAATCTCTCTCTAGGCGCTTTACATTTGCTGCAAAGGGAAATGCAATTGAATGGTGAGTAATATCATGCTTGACAAACAAACAAAATGAATAACATGGTTAGGGGTGACATGCACAGGTTCAGCATGCAAATGTGGTTAGTGGCAGCATGCACAGTGTCAGCACACATAAGCACATCAAGGACGAATCACAGGGACCCACTAAATGCTGTCCTAAATAGGTGTGTTTTTAAGTTCTTTTTAAATGTGGTCAGGTCAGGGGATGTTTTGACGCAGGTCGGGAGGGAGTTCCAGGCTTTGGGAGCATACGAACTAAATGCACGGTCTCCCAAGGATTTAAGGTTTGTACGAGGTATTTGTAGACTGTTGGATTCCGAAAAGCGGGTGGTACGATGCTTGGCCTGATGGGGGAGTATATCTGAGAGATAGGCTGGAGCCAAAGAATGAAGGGACCTAAATGTGAGCGACAAAACCTTGAAGTCAATCCCTTGACTGGTAGCCAGTGCAGGTCGGCGAGAAGGGGTGTAATGTGGCAACTGCGAAGCTCACGACAGACAAGCCTAGCTTCGGAATTTTGCACCAGCTGCAATCGCCTGATCGCACATGCTGGTAGGCCATGAAAGCAGTGAGTTGCAGAAGTCGAGACGAGATGTCACGAATGCATGGACCAACTTGGACGTGGTATCCTTATCTAAACAAGCCCGAATTTTAGCAATGTTATGTAGCTGAAAGTAGCAACGCTCTGCTCTGGTTAGTTGGCTCGGACAAGGTCAATGTTTAGCCCTTTCCTAGCAGACTAACAGTCCTTGAGCGAATTCCTGGCTACGCTCACAATCTTACGAGCATGTCGATGCCTTTTGGTTTAAATTCACTAGTTCAAATGTATTCACCATTGCTGCTCACAGATTGTGCATAACTCAGCAGCCATGCTTGTCTACGAGCCGTGAACATGGCGATCGAGACAGTCCATTATTTCTCTATTATTTGACTTGCATTGCAAATGACTCTACATCTACATCAAGTAACACATAAACTTCTTAAGGCCCTTCTAAAACTTGAAGGACCTGCTGGTCTCTTGCTTGCTTCAGCTTAGCAATATGGAAAACTTATTCCTCATGCTTCCCCTCGTATTAGTTGTGCCCCTGATCAACCTTAAATTCTTCGGTGACAGTGCTTTAGTTTCCACTCACCTGAAGCCTGAACTCTGTTCTGTACCTACTGACAGAGCATCATCACGTGTCTTGACGATATTTAAAGCTAAGCTGAAAACCTACTTACTCCCACGGCATTTACTTCGTCCGTGTGAATCGTCCCTTGTGTGTCTGTCTGTGCGTGCTGCAAATGCGCCTGCTGCTGTATCAATAAGTTCATCATCGCATGCGCATTGTACTGTATCAGCTTCCTTTCGAGCTTACACGAAGTGCCGATGAGAAGATTCGGCTCTCTTAGCACGCTGCACAATTAAATTATTATTATTTTAATGCACCTGTACGTGCTCGAACTGTGCATGCCATTATTAGTTAATGCACTTCCTTTTCGGCCCAAGTAAAATCCGTCAAAATTCGAGATTTAGTTTTTTAGGACACTATAAAAATACCACACTATTGCTATTACTGCATTCCCTTTGACCGATCAAAAGATTTGAGTGTACAAGTGCAAGCTCGATGCTTACAGCAAGCATATCATAATGTTGAGTTCCTTGTACGCAAAAGCCGACAACTAAGGTTCACAGCACAATATCAGGGATGTCGATGACATGGGCATACCGGAGGGTGGAGACGTGGACAACACACGGTGGTCCGGTGGACCGACCGACAGGCAAGAGGAACACGGTGGGTGCTTTCGGCACGACAGTTCCACTTGCCTTCTTACGATTGGCCACATGCATTCACAATTCACTTTCATCGCATCCACGGCGATGCATTAGCTAACTAATCCTGGATGTGCCGATTGCAGGGTTTAGCACGATAGCTACGCATCGAAGGTATGCACGTGCTAAGCTCACTCTTCCGAGTTCCGGCAAGTTCTAGTCCCGTCCACAGGGCTTCGATGGCCCCTCCCGCTGAGTGCCTAGCATTCAGCTTGGCCACGACATCAAGGAGCCACAGGCAGTGTGGCGCGCTCTACCGGCGTGGCAGCTCGAAGTGGATAAACTCGTATCTCCTAAGCTCTGTCGGCTGACAAAGCAAAGACAGGAAATTGTAACTGTGGCATCGACTGCCACGTGGGACGGGCAATGCAGTGCGAACTGACCAAGTTTTTCAGTCTGCCTCTCAGTCTATTCTATATGGGTTGCTCTGGTGTGAGCACAAATTGGCAGCAGTGCAAACACGGGGGGGGGGGGGGGAGAGCACTAAAGGGTAGAGAGTAGAGAGTAGAGAGTAGAGAGAGAGAGAGAGAGAGAGAGAGAGAGAGAGAGAGAGAGAGAGAGAGAGAGAGAGAGAGAGAGAGAGAGAGAGAGGGAGAGAGAGAGAGAGGGAGAGAGAGAGAGAGAGAGAGAGACCGACCATCATGCAGCTAGCAAAGAACATCAGCACGGTGTTTGTGCGAGTGGAAAGCACTAACAACTTGTTAGTGCAAAGGGTGGCTGACGGCCAGATAAGATCGGATCAGAAGAAAAAATAGCACGAATAAGGCTGGACCAATTATCTGCCACATGCGAATTTTTCCTACAAAGAGTCCCTGCATGTGCACACTGGTTCCCGCGATGTGCTGCATGCATTGAGCAGGGTGCACTCGGTTGCATGTGTGATGTGTGTTAGTGTGCGCGCATGCGTGTGGGGGTGGACTGCTATAACGAAGCTCTCCGCAGCATAAGGAATAACGATGTAAGTGGGTATTGTGCAACTGGCCAAAGAAGTAAAACCAACCAGACACCAACCGGATGCTAGCAGAAGGGGGTGTGACAGTGGCAGTGGTAGCACGGGGGGGGGGGGGTCTTCACCTGCACTCGGTTAGGCAGCACTTGACATTCCAACACAGTGTTGGGTAGATGCTGCACGAGATTGAAAGTGCAAGAATTGAAGGGGTCATGTGAACTACTACTGGAGCTAGTACAGGCACCCACGGCCATAACTTTACTGTCGCTTATTGCAGATGCCGCAGCAGCAGCAGCCAGCCGCTGCTGCTGATAACCACAATCAGCGCAAGCTGCAGCGCTAGGGCCTCCACTTGCATCCACTTGCTTCTAATCAAATGACCGGGCTGATAAGCACAGAAGACACAAGGCAAGCCCTCTGAGAGAGAGAGAGAGAGAGAGACAGCTGCGGTAGCACGTGCGCCAGCGCACACCCACAGTTGCACAGAAATAAGAGTTAGAAAACCAGTATGCGAGGGAGGCAGCATGCACAAAAAGCACAAACGGGCATACGCAGCAGCACCTGCGTGTATTAATGATAGGGATGGTGGATCACCATAGAGCACAGAGTCACTCTCGGACAATTATAAGACAGTGAGGGCAGCAGGCAACTCGAAACATGGAATGTACTGCAATAACGTATCTCTGTCTGTAACTCCACAAAGCCATAACGACTAGGCATGGTGCTGTGCTAAAGAGTTGTCTATAGCACACTCACAGCCCAAGCAGCTTTCGCTACACATACGGTAGCCAGCAGACTTCATCTCACAAAGCAAAGAGAGAGAGAGAGAGGGAGAAGCATTAGCTGAGTTAGGAAGGCAGCTGAGGAAGTAAGTAGCATGTAGGTGGTAGCAGCTCAGGGCGGCCGAAAGGATGTGCCACAGTCGGCAGCAGGAGAATAGATGTCGATGTATAAAAAGTGTATCGCATCAAAAGAGACTCGGTGGCTATCGTCATCGTTTGCTGCCAGCAGTACAGGATTGCCCACTGAAGGATTTGAACCCACGACCTCGGTCGTGTAGAGCGAGCACCTTACCTCCTGGGCCATCACAGCCCATGGCAGGCTTTGTAGGTCAGTGTAAGACCTTTACTCTGTATCTGATCAACCGGGAGCCACTACAGCCCCTTCATCAAAGGAGATACATGGCTGAACCTTTAGGATTTATCGACTAGCTTTGCAACCTTGTTCATCACCAGCTGCAGTGGCTTAATGGCTTATTGCCGGATATCAGGCCAAAATGGAATGCAATAATCCAGCCTATTTATCAGCAAGCCATCGTGGTAGACAAACCCTAATTTTAGATAAAGACCGAATGTGATGGCTCGTAGCAGAGGCAGGCTTCTTAACAAAACGTTTCAAATTTAGGCAGTTGCCAACGAGGACACCAAAATTCCAAGTAGACGTTCGCACAACGGAGTCACCTACTGGAAGAGCAAAGTCTAATAGTCCAGCTGAAAGCTTGGGGTGTCCGATGATAGGAATTCGGTTGTATCGTCGTTTACTTTAAGGACAATGGCCGACATCCAGGATCGGACGTCTGCAAGGCAATCAGTCAGTTTATCAAAGGGCTGAAGCAGATTCCGACAGTTTAAACGACAAAAACAGCTAGGTACTGTCGGCATTGAAGTGATAGCCAATTCCATGGGCCCCAGTCACTTTTCCCAGAGGCTCAAAATCTTTTAAAAAAGGGAAGAAGGAAAACTGGGTGATAGTGTGATATGACCTCTTTATCCAGGCTTTTCACGTAGTATCGGTCGAATGATGGCCGATTTGAAAGACTTTGGAGCAACCCAGTTATCAAGAGAAGCATTAAAAACCTGAGTTATGGCTGGGCTAGGTCTGTCTGCCACTGAAGATCATAGAGGGGTTGGTATAGCATCTTCATGAGACGAGTTCTTTTCACTGAACTTTATTCAGCTAGCCATTTCGATTGCAGAAATCGTGGAGAATTTCTGGGGAATTTCTTAAGAAAGGTCACAGATTGCGACTCAACAAGCACTTTAGTAGGAGGGGGCTTTATGGAGGCACGAATATGTGCATTTTCAAAGCAGAAGGCTGAAAACTTGTCGGTCGAGCAGTTAGTATCCCGGGAATGAGCTCTCCGAGTTAGCAAGCAAGTTATTCACTTCCTTGTCAAATTGTTTCGGGTCTAACTGGCAGGATTTCATTTTGTGAGTGAAAAAAAGCTCTGGCTTTTTTAAGCTTTCGGGTGTAGACATGGAGGAAGTCTTTGAGATTGGCTAAACCGTTGTCAGACCCAGATTTCTTAAAGTGGCATTCAAGCCTGAACTTTATGCGCATCCTTTGAAGTTTTTGGTAAATTGAAAGGAATCTCCGGTGACTCTGTACATTGACCTAATGTAGGGGAGTACGATCGTCGAGAGCTTCATACTGAGCTTCACATTAGCTGCATCCATGAGGATATCGAGGCTGTCGGCCCCGAGTCGTGAGAGAGTTCATGAGGAGGATATCGAGGCTGTGTTCGTTTTTTATTATTTGTTATTTGTCGGCCCCGAGTCGAATTGAAGATCGAGAAAAAGCGGCTACATCGCGGACAGAATCTCAAAAGATCTCTCACCGTCAGCGCTTTTCAAGTTGCTTCGCTGAACGCACTCGATGTTACCCTGCACATGCAACGAATCATGAACAGTAAACAAGATTGAGCAATGATTCAAGATGGTCAGCGGACACACAACAAGGTCAGTGGGGCAGACATTATCAGTGATTGTGAGATCTAGAATATGGCCACCGATATATGGCTAGTTTGACTAACTGGTTGGACCAAGCCGAAGTTCTCCAGACAGTCAAGAGCCGAGTGGACCGAACTGTTGCAAAGATTTTCAACATGAGAATGTGTAAGTCTCCTGCAATGAATAACAGCCTGTCACACAGGAATATTTCAGTGAAGAACTACAAAAACTAACCCCATAAACGAGAGCAACACAGTCGGAAGGAAGTCGTTAGATTACAGGAATGAGAGGCATGACCCCTTCCCATAAACAAAAGAGTTATACAGTCAGAAGGGGTCGGTAGATTACAGCAGTGAGAGCCATGACCCCTTACATGGGGATCTGATAGCAACTGATACAAAAGACAGCGTGGGCAAAAAACTGCAGGCCTTATAGCCAAGCGATTCACGAACCGACAGCAACCCCGGCCACCCGCCTTGTCAGATCTCATGGACTGCTGTGAACCAGGCAACAGCCGCATTCTTCCCCCCCCCCATTGGAGGGGCAGCTGCACCCCCACAACCCCGTCCATCGATGGGGGGGGGCAGTTGCATCAACCTCTCCCCTTAACCCGCCGGAGGGGCTGTAGCACCACTCCAATCCCCCACCCGACCCCACCGGAGGGGGGCCTGCAAGCCAGAGGTACAAGCACACAGGCCGTCGTCGGCTGCACTACAGCACGAAGCTAAAGCCTGCAGCCTCCCCCCCCCCCCCGTTCGGCAAGGCTAATCCTTTACCACCCATAGCCAGAGACGACTGAACCCTGCGATGCTAGCTTCGAAAGAAAGACAAGGCAACTGTACCTTGCTGGTTTTGGTAACTCAAAGTGGCTACCTTCAGGCTGGAGGCAAACGTTTTAGCAGCTAGCTAGATTGCCAATCAAATCGGGAAGGGCTATAGTTAGAGCCGACAGTTCAGACCTTGCTACCTTGAGACAGGGTCCTGCTTTTCAGGAGTAAGGCACTGGCACTTGACGGTCCAGGTCGAGGGCTCGAGTCAAGTGGCTAGAGAGTCTTTATCGCCTCGCCTAATGCAGGAGGCAGTGATAGCCGCTAAGGCTCTTCTGCTGCTATATAAATAAGGCAGTTGAATCAGCTGGCCTCCACTTAATTGTTTCACAGAAGGCCTTTAGATCGGAAGTCTTATCACAATGCAGAAGCCTGCTTGCCATTGCAAGCAGTGCATGTGCCAGAGGCTTGGGCGTCACGAAATCCAAGTACAGGTTATTTTAATTAGCTCAACCGCTGGGGAGGCAGCCCCTAGAAAGCAGCCTCTCTGAAGCAGCGATGCTAGTGACCTGGCAGTGCAGACAGACCTGTCAGTCACGTTCAACAAATAAATAAATAAAAATTTGAGCTGTGATGAATGGCACCATTTACACAGAACCATAGCAGCCATATCCAGTCAATCTCGCATGAATCAGCCCACGGGTTTGCAGGCACGGCTGTGACAATGTGAAGCACCCTGCTGTGACAAAGATTACCAGCTGCTCAAGCAGAGAGAGAGAGAGAGAGAGAGAGAGAGAGAGAGAGAGAGAGAGAGAGGGGGGGGAGAGAGAGAGGCAGAGAGAGAGAGAGAGAGAGGAAGAGAGAGAGGGAGAGATTGAGAGGGAGAGAGAGAGAGAGAGAGGAAGAGAGAGAGAGCGAGAGAGGGGGAAGAGAGAGGCAGAGAGAGGGAGAGAGAGAGAGGGAGAGAGAGAGGAAGAGAGAGAGAGAGAGGGGGAGAGAGAGAGAGAGAGAGAGAGAGAGAGAGAGAGAGAGAGAGAGAGAGAGAGGATAGAGACAAAGAGGAAGAGAGAGAGGGAGCATTCTCTTGCTTCTGCTCACAGCAGACAGCAAATACAGCTGTTATTTGCAGCTCGGACACAAGCGAATGGAAGCCACGCCCACACCATGCTGCCTACCTAGGCTGCATGGCACCGAGCCAATGCCAGGCCTAGGCACCGGGCCTATGCCAGGCCGGCAGGCCTAGGCACTGAGCTTCCTAGGTGGGTCCGGGCCTAGGTCGATTTGGAGAGCTTACTGCACACCTGGTGCCAGACAGAAGGCAGGTAGCAGCTGGACTAGCCAAGGCGACAGCCGACGAGTGCTCCACAATCCACGTTCCCTCTCTTCCCCTGTCACTTGCCTCTCTGTCCGACCAGTCCGAGCTATCGGTGCACAGGTAGCAGGCTAGTTGCATCCAGGCCCCACCATTTCCGGGGGAATGAGGGAAGGATTTCGGATAGGACAGCCCAGCATAAAAGGTAACGCGTTTTTAATCTGCCCAATTGCAACAAAGTAAACTGAGGTCTTTGTCAGTGTCACTGAATGAGACAGCCCAATCATCGAGCATACAGCACTGCAAAGTCAGAGCTTGCACCGTTTTATGCAATGCCAAAAACATTACATACTTGCAAGAAATGTATACCCTAAGTTTTTTAATTATCATGTGGCACACAAGCGGAAGGTGAAAACCAAAAGATTTTCCAAAACGTGTGTCCCATGTCGCTTGGGTCACATGGGACCCACTCTGGCAGCTCAGTGGTAGGCACCCACTTCGACTCATGAAATGTAATGCAATGCAATATACTATGCACATAGCCCAGCGACTATACACATATATGGGAATCAAATCTGGCATCTCCAACCAATATTTACTGAGCTGAGTCGTAATAATAAGAAGTCATCGCATAGCACCAATTGAGAACAAACTCACTTTGTAGGTGCTTTGAAAAAATGCTGTAAAGAAAGCATGTCAATGGGTGAGCGATGACGTGCACAGTGACAGCATGCAGCACCACACACACTACGGGTCACGCGGAACCGGAAAATGCTGCCGATGGATGACAGGTGGTAGCATAGCCATCTGTGGCCTTAGGCAGCAATTCGAGGCACATCCAGCAAGCAGCTGGCTTGGAGCAGTCTACTGGCCAGTAGATCGGTATGACTTGCCGAAAGGCACCAGCACAGTGTCAGGCAGAAAGCAGCGCGGGATGTTTGCCACACCGTGGCAGAAGAGGGCAACCAGAGGGATCATCCTGCTTCGAAAGAAGGGGGACACAGAGCAGAGAAGGGATCAACAGTGTGCATTCGGTTCGGTAGTCTGGCACCGGTCTGCTAGCGGCTCCAGCCACAAGCCGAGGCCTCGTCATTCTAGGAAGTAATCACAGAAGGATGCAGACCGAGCGCTACAGTGAGCGAACCAAAGAGGCACTGCCCACAGGCAATAGATCCCCGGGACGAGCTGAGCGAGAGCTCCGAGAATGAAGCTCCTCTTAGATTGACAACCAGCACTTTCGTGGATAAGATCCCAGCCGCAGCTGACAGGCCTTTGCCAAGGCCTGTAGGAGCCGAGACTGAAGTAGGCAACCAGTGCCAGGTGCCCTCTGTCAAGGCCGGGCTCGGTCGGCAGCAAGATTCAGTCAGGCTGGGTCGGTTGCACCAAACGCAAGCATGAACCTGACACTCGAAACAAAAGGCGGCAACAGGCTTACATGGCTGCTCTGAAAGCCTGCCCGAAAGGCCGCTCGGACAATTGAACAGAACCCTCTCACCACCTACCCACCCACCCACTGTGGCTGCCTTTGGACGCTAAACGGCTAGATGGGTTCCTAGGCAGAGTCTGAGTGGCAGGCTCGCTGCAACGGGGCGTCCGGCGATTTCAGCCGAACAATGGAGGACACGAGTTCACGGCCTGTGTCCACCCGGCAGTGGCGCCCAGCACGGCTGGCCCGGCAGGAAGACCGGGCCAAACAAAAAGGCCTGCAGCCTCGCTGCTGCTGCTGCTGCTGCAGCAGCTAGGCTGCAGCAGCTAGGCTGCACATACACGCGAGCCTCGCGGTCGGGGGAGGGGGGGGTCAGCGTTCGAGCACCTTCCGCCACCTCTCATCTACCTAGCCCTGCTCACCCCCACCCACCCTCACCTTCCACCACCACCACCACCACCACCACCCCCCCCGCGAGCGATCCGTGGGTCAGCGCGGGCAAGCAGCCTCCCCCCCCCCCGGCCCGGCATCTACGACGGAGATAACAGCGGCGGCGCCTTCCTTCGGCGTTGCCGAGCTGCATCGGACTGACGCACAAGCCTGCAGCGGTCGGGACGAGGCCAGCTAGCACGCGTGCTCGCGCACGCACGCCCCACGCCGAGCCCACCGCGCCCGATTGGGCGGCGCGCGCTGCCGCCGCTTCGCTTCGATTTCGGTCTCGCACGACTGCGGTCGGCGAGCGCCGCATCGTAGCGCGTCCGGGTGCTAGGCTGCAGCTGTGCGGCAGCGGCGGCCGCCGCGGACGAGGGCCTCCCGGTCCTTACCGAACAGCGGCGAAGTCCGACTGGCCGACGGACAAAGCGCTCGAGCGAACTAACTCACCCGGTCGCACTCTCGTGGCGATATACGAGTCGGAGCCGTTCAGCTGCCCATACAGAGCCACCATCGCCAAGACGCACATCGTGAAAGCCGAAACGGCCAACCACTTTCCATTAGTACGGAAGAATCTCAGGGCCGCTAAAGGCCCGCTCGGCACGGTCATTCTACGCATGGGTCCTCCTTACGATGATCCAACATGCTTCCTCTGTCGGTTTATGGCAAGCGAGAAGGAGCGCAATGACAACGGAGACGGCACCGCGGGCGGCAACCCAGCATTAATCCGAGTGGCCAGAACCAGTTGGGAGTTACCTCCCCCACCCGCGGCTCCTGTGCTGCCATAGTGCGTCGCCGTGCTAAAAAGGAGCTCGCGGCTACGTACGCTCGAGCGCTCGCGACTTCGCGCTCCGCTTTATTCTCTCGGTCCGCTTCTGTGACGCTTCGAACTCT
This sequence comes from Cristatella mucedo, assembly GCA_009760855.2. NCBI lineage: Eukaryota > Metazoa > Bryozoa > Phylactolaemata > Cristatellidae > Cristatella > Cristatella mucedo. Next base: position 5,029,314 of record WPIO01000004.1, on the reverse strand, counting down.
CGCGCGATCGCCGCCACACTCGCTTGCGACCTCGCCGGTCGCTGTACAGGCAATACCTCGGGACATGGCCCGAAACGAAGAGAAACAGCTCGGGCAGCTAAATCGCCTCTACTCGCACCGACAGGAAGAAGGTGAGCAACCAGCGGCCGCCTCTAGCGGCGCTGCGAGTAAAGTCGATCCGCGCGGGGTAATGCCGTGCGTTTTCGGCCGTCGCTAACCACGAGCGCGCATGTGGGGCCCTAACTTCGACCGCGTCTGGGTGGGGCGTATGGTCGATAGGAGCAGCAGCACGCGAATTCCCCGTTTTTCTCCCCGAGGATGAGTTGACTTGTCGCGGTCTAGTACGCTGAAAGTTAGCCGCCGCAGCCGCAGCCCAATCTCGTATCGGCCGGCGCGTCTGACCGAGCGGCCAAGTAAGTGCCTGCGACCTCATCTCGCGCTATTATTCGCTCGTTGCATCGAGCAAATATGCACTGCGTGTCGCAGGCGGCGTGCAGTTATCAATTAGCGTCGCCGCTGACTCCGAGGTTCCGACTCGCGCGAAAACTGTGCGACGCTTTCGTCAGCTGCTGCCTGTGGGGATGAGTGGTTGGAAGCTCGGTACCTTGCGTAATAATAATTATAACGATACTGATATTTGCATAGTGCCCCAAGAGAAGTACATTTTTAGGCATTTTAAACATGCTGGAACGTTGGTTGATTGCAGTACGATAGCTCCCGTACGACTGTCATGTAAAGCGCCTGTAAAGAGATTTGAGTTCTGAGAGCGCTTTATCAAATGTATTATTATTATTATTGTTATTTGTGTGGTTGTAGGTGCTAAGGCTGTGCATGCTATTACTAACCATATTGACTTGCTTCCCCTACAGCATATGCAAAGAATCTAGAACACGATTAAGCTCTCTGAGGGTGCAAGCATACAAGCATATTAGTATTATTATTATTATTATTATTATAACGGGCAGTGTCAGAACGCATGAGCATGCAAAGGACGATTCACAAATTACCTAGTAAATGCTCCGAGGAAGACTGGGTAGGGTTTTAGCTTCTTTTTAAATGTCTTCCAGTCAGTTGAGGATCGTGACGTGTGTGTGTGTGTGCATGTTCAGTAACAAGTCTTATAAGATGCATAGATCAGTAAATGTTTTATTTTTTAGATGTGTTGTATCATGATTACTTTCATTCCAGACACGGTTGGCCTTGTGGTGTTTTAATGCTTTCCTTCAATTTTGAAAGCTTAAAAACTTCATATTCTGTTAATTAACGAGACTGTCGTCGGCAGAGCCACTGCTGTTCAACCTATCCACATCTGACGGCGGCAGGCGGCCGACCTCAGCGAGTAATTGTCAAAAAGAAAGGTCAAGGCTGATTCAACAGCCTCATTTATATAGCATCACAATAGTCTTAACGGCTCTCATCGCCACTTGCAGTGGGCTATATAAAGGATTGCCTGCTTCAAGGCTCGAACCCACGATCTGGGTCGTGAAGAGTGAGCACTTTATCCCCCTCCCCCCCCCCACTAAGACACGGGAGCGATACCCAAAGCTTGCCTCACCCGTTGCGGCGCATATCAGTTATCATTGCTCTGCGCATGTATACGTGCAGGGAGAGGAACAAATGTCGAGTCTCCTTTGTCTGCTGGCCACTTTTCCGGTCTGTACTCGTGCTTCCGTGAGACGATTGAATGCACGGGTCTCCAAAGGATTCGTGGTTGGTTAGAGAGCCAGCTAAGCATCTAAAGTAAGAAGAGTGTCTTGCACGACGCAAAGCCTGACTGAATAGGAAGTACTTCATGTAGGTAGGTCAGCCGGTATGGCCAAGACGTGCTGACCGTTTTCGGCATCTGTCCGGTGCACTGTCATAGCTTGTGCCATGTGCTGGCATTCGCTGCCGGCAGCTCTGCCGCCGTAGGATTACAGGAAGGACATGCAAGGCAGGAGCACTTGCCGCTCCTTGCCGGAGCTCTCCTCCTCCTCCTCAGCTGCTGGGATAGATGCTGGCAATGGCTCTGTGCTTTCATGCTGGCGAGTTCGCAGCTCTGAACTCGATGTGGTAGCTTTAGGCGAGCACGACGTCTGATTGTCTCGAAATGCTGTCTGACGAGATGTCACGACATCTCACTTCCTCTCTATCCTTGCAGCCAGCACTCGGTCGGGGGTTTTGAACGGTCTGATCTCGAGGTACAGCTACGTAAACCGTGAAGACTTGGGGGATGCAGCCACTCTGCCTCCTCTGTCAACGTTTGCCGCTGAGCCAGGGTAGACACCGAGAGCTGCACTGGCACGGGAGGGAGCGGCAGGAGTCTGAATGCGATTCGATTGCCACTGAATTCGATTCACCGACCGCCTAAATCGACTAAATCGCTCTCGCTGTGTAGGATGCCGTGTGTCTGCCGGAGAATGTGCAGCTGCCGCCGGCCCGGCCTGTTAAAGCATCGACCGTGGGCCAGTGCTGCCAAACTTCTGCTGGACAAGTTGGAAACCGCTTATCTTGCTTGGGTGAATTAGCTACCAGCCAATAGGCACCTCAGCACTAGAGTCGCTGTGCGTGTGCTTGCATGTCGTCTGTGTAGTGCAGGAGAGAGGTCTGGCTAAGAGGCTCAAGCCAAGATGGACTTGCTGACTTGAGCCGGAGCCCAGTTGGCTAAATGCCAAGCATCGCTGAGCACAGGCACATGCTCCTGACACGGATTGAGTTGAGTACTTTAGCAGCTCACCGACACCCTCCTTGCTGTTTTATTCAGCAGCAGGATTATGACTCCTGCTGCTACTGCCCACCGATGTGATCCCGGCATGAGCTAGTGTCAACGCCGGCAAATAGTGACCCCTCATGTTCTCACCATCAATGGCTGCAGCTCCAGTGTGTGAACCGACAGATACTGTTTTGGCTTGAAATTGAGTGAGAGAAAGTCATTTTTCGGCTACTGCCATCTACTTTTCGTTCATTTACTATACTACCCTGATTCCATTGCATTACCAAGCTATTAGTTGCTAATCTGCTACCAATCATATAAGCTACTACAAGAAAGACAAGCAGGTGTGTTTGTGCACGCACGAGACTTCACCCAGTTTACTTTTGCGTTAAATGGAATCTTGACTTGTTGCATAAGTAACTTGGACGCTAAGTCCAATTTGGTTCCAGTTCCGGCAGACAATGGGGGCCACCCTACTTCAGAGCCTCCGGAAACAGCACTGTGCCGGACAGACCCTACAAACAGGAAGTGGACTTTGCTGTTTCTGGTAGTTTGCAAGTGGCCCCTACTTAAAAACATAGCAAGCATGGTCATCCACTCGTAACCATCCAGGTCATCCACTGCTTTCTCGTCCGTGATGCACTAGTGGTTATAGGTATGATGAATACTGATCCGGAATGTACGTGATAGCCATGATGTCCGATTTAGGGTTTCAGGTATGTTTTAGGGCAAAACAGTCTTAATTCCAAGTTTTTTGTCTGTGGCTGGTTTGCTTTGGTTTTGGAATTTGAAAGTATTTTAATGTTTGTATTCACACTTTAAGGTGATCATATTACTTCTAGTTAAAGAAAATTCGTAGGATACATCGATTCTGGAGGTGTGGCATGAAATTCTGGACCATAATAGTAATAATAATACATTTGTTTAGATCCCTCTGAGAACTTAATCTCTTTATAGGCACTTTGCATATGCTTCAAAGGAGGCATGGCCAAATGGTTAGTGGCAGCATACTCAATGACAACAAGCATAAGATGGTTTCTATGTGTGCTGGCATGTCTACGTAACTCTGGACTCTATATGTGCTTATGTGTGTACCTACATGTTTGTATGTATAAATACTGTAAATACGGCTTTTGCTTTAATGTAGAGACACAGGGGCAAGAGAAAAGATAGCAGCTGATTTTCACTGCTGCAGAATGTAATGTACTGTATCTCTATCAGTAACTTCATATGCCACAAGGACTAAGTGGGTGTTGTGCTGGAGAGTTGTCCATAGTGCACTCAATGCCTAAGTGGCTTTTGATGACCATACGGTAGCTAACAGACTTGGTCTCACGCAGCAAAGAGAAGTCTATGAAAGTTGAGTCCATAGAAAGTGACAAGTATAGCTGAGTTAATTGGGTAGTTGAGCAAGAGTAGCATGGAAATAGTAACTCTGGATGGCTGGAAAAGTTGAGCCACAATCGGCAGCAGAGTGTAGATGTCATCAAGGGTAAGAATTGTGGAGGTTGAGTTCCTCAGTCGAAGGCCTGCAGAGTAAAAGCTTCTGTTGCCAATGGCCTTCAAGGCATAGGAATGAAGCAGCTAATTTATTGTCCGTAGAGGATCTGAGGGCACGAGAAGGCTGAGACTGGTGCAGTAGCTAAGATGAAGGAGCCGAGCCGTGGATGCCTTGTGGGTCAGAGTTTGAATTTTGCTCTGTAGCTCATTGATCGACCGGGAGCCATTGCAGCTCCGTCAGCAAAGGAGACATATTGCTGAACCTCTGGGTATGTTTTGACTATTTTTGACATATTCATCGCTAGCTGCAGAGGCTTAATGACTTTTTTCGGCAGCCTGGCCAAAGGCAGAATTAAAATAGTCTAGCCTAGAGAGACCGTGGCAGCTAGTATGATTTTTAGCCCACTGCAATGCTATCGCTAGCAAGCCACTCTGGCCACATGGTATGGTGGAAAGGATTTTAATATTAGTAATATTAATAGAAACATTTTTAGAGCCTGCTAGGAGATCGAAATCTCTGTCTGTCGCTCTGTCTGTCTGTCTCTGTATATGTATGTGTGTGTGGTGTGTTTGTGTGTGTGTATATATATATATATATATATATATATATATATATATATATATATATATATATATATATATATATATATATATATATATATATATATATATATATATATATATATATATATATATATATATATTCTTCCCTATCTCTCTCGGCACTTGATAAATGCTGGAAAGGCATTTAGACCTTGTGTGAATAATATGTTCAGGCTCCGGCCAGCGGCCCTTGCTCTCCAGGCGACCTGTGAGGCTCTCTGCAAGCCTTGAGTATGTCAGCTTGTCGATACCGAGCCGTGTCCAGTGATAAATGTAGGGCAGATCACATTGCACAGCTTAAGGCCCATCGGTTTCCCCGAGGGCATCGCCGAGGTCATGTGTATGCTCCTTGCCTGCTACTGGTGCTGCTACTAGTGCTGCTGCTGCTGCTACTAGTCCTGCTGCTAGTGCTGCTGCTACTAGTCCTGCTGCTAGTGCTGCTGCTGCTGCTGCTGCTGCTGCTGCTGCTGCTAGTGCTGCTGCTGCTGCTGCTAGTGCTGCTAGTGCTGCTGCTGCTGCTAGTGCTGCTGCTAGTGCTGCTGCTAGTGCTGCTGCTGATCGATGCTACTGCAGAACGTCGCTTGTCTGCCGAAGGCAGTTGCTGCTCTTTGACTGTAGCAGTTGGCAGCAGCTGCGAGCAGCCGCTGAGCAGCCAGCCACTATCACTCGGAGCTCACTGTCTTTTCTCGTGAGGCTTCCAGCTGTGGCTTTTGTCTGCCTCATTGGCCAAGCCCAGCTTGTACTCCGGTCACCGGGTGGGGAACCGATGTGCTTCTGGTCTGCTTTGATGAGTGTGTTGTGGCTGCTAGACCACTGCCGGTCTACCGGCGACATACTGGTCGACTGCTGCCTTGCTGCTGCTGCAATACGACGATTTGCTTATAGCAAATGACATTCTTTTGCTTAGAAAATTACAGTTGTCGGCCAGTGGTGTGCTATTGGTGATAATTTGAATCTGACGATTAGCTGGCTAGCACCAGGCCGGTCTGCTGCTGCTCCACGAGGTCAGGGCTTCGTAATTAACTAGCCTAGCTGAGTGAAGGAATACGTGCATGCACCAATGACAACCAGCTAGCAAGAAACTGAGCACGAACAGCTGTTCGACTGCTCAAATGCCGTGCACGGGAACTCACAAAGCATTCTGGTAGGGGAAATGGATTTGTGGAGCAGTCTGGGTGGGGAGAGGAGAGAGGAGCCACCGGCCTGCTACCTGCCGTCTCTCTGTTGGGGTGGGGCTGTTAGTTGTGGCAGCTGTTTTGCTTGGCTGCTCTTTTCAACTTTTCGTGCTACTCAGCACGTTTGTTGCACAGCAGAGCTGCCGAGCTGCCGCTTCGGCACTCTGCCGCTGCTGCCGCCGCTGCTGCCGCCGCTGCTGCTGCTGCTTCATCTGTCCTCCGGCTGTGGTCCTACTTGACAGCTGTCTCCTGTGCTGGGTAGTGAACCACTGTATGATTGTGCTGGCCATTACCATTGTCTGGTACCCACTGAGTATGGCGACCGGGAATAATTGTGCCATAGTGTCAATGAATGAGGCTATCTCTCATTGCTAGCTGGATTATGTAGGTGGTGAAAGACCCACTTGCTCGGGAACAATGAGAAATATGCATGGCTCTGCTTCTGATATACCAGGTGACCAGCAGTTTGTTCGTGGTTAGTCATTTTTACTATTAATTGGTCAACTTACTTCCTCGAACCCTAGTTCCATTCTGCCTCCATTTGCCGTGCCTGCAAAGCAACTTCTGAGCACACTGCTGTACTTTGACGGAGACACAGCTGCCGTTCTTCTTGCAGAGAGACGCAAGAAATGTCCTCCTCGACCCAAGCTGGTGGGTAATGGCGCCGGCTACTCGATGCCACCAGCGATGGCCATGCGGGCTTCTCCGCTTGGTCGACTGACGAGGTGGCTGCTGCAGATGTCAGCTCGGTGCCAGTCGAAGAGCGACGTCGTAGTCACAGAATCGCGCTGCCCGCTTCTCTCCTCCTGCTGCCACTGCAAGTGCTCGAGCTCTGTCGCTGTCGCTCCCACGGTCTGCGCTAAAATCTCGAGTGCAATGCTGCGTGAAAAGTGAGCCGTCGGTTGTCAGCACGATGGCTGACATTGCTTAGTGGTCGGAAATCGACCGGAAGGTGGGCAGCCGCCGCTCTGTCGTCTGCGGCAGCTGCAGCTGCTGCAGGAAGAGCGCTCTGCAGTGGCCACGTTTGGCAGTCGGCTGCCGCCGAGTGCCGGCTGTCCTTCGGTGTGCGAGCCCTTATCTTCCCTGTCTTCATCGCCTGGTGACCGTGACCCGTGACCTCGGGAATTCGGATTGAGCCGGCCAGCGTGCACGCGATTTGCCGTGGGATTTACCCTTGCGCTTTATTGGCTTTTTGTTTTTTGTCTTGTTTTATTTTCCGTTTAATTTTCCGTTTTCTTTTTTGGGTTTTTCTTCTTTGGGTTTTTCTTCTTTGGATTTCTTTTTGGCACTTTTTCTGCTTCTTTGGGGGCCGGCCCCCCAGATCGTGTCTGTCAGATACTTGGGCTAAGCTCGCAAATGCAAGCATCAGCAGCAGCCACGAGTGCCGACGCTTTAGCGCGGCCCGCCGGAATAGCATCAGTCGCTGCTGCCAAGTGGGCGGCGTCGATTCTGTCCTGCCACTGCCGCTCAGTCGCAGCAAACCAAAGTACCTGCCCCCGGGGGTCATAGCATGGGATTGGGACGGACGTGGAATCTGCCTTTCGAGGCCCAGGTCGTAGGCTCGAGTCCTGCCACAGGCAGTTCTCCACTGCAAGTGAAAGTGATAGCTGCAGCGGCACTTGTGCTGCCATGTAAATGAGGCCTTTGATTTAATCAGCCGACATTTGCGTCACTTGGCTTGCTCACGCCAGCAGCAGCTTGTCACCGACGGCAGCCGGTGCCGTGACAAGCTGCTGCTGTGCAGCATAGGCGCCCGTATGTCCTTCGTCCTTGAGCAGTGAAGCTGCTTGCGTGGCCCGATCTGTTTGGTGCACTGGCCCGAGGTTGCTGCGTCCGCTGCCATCCCACTTCAGCGGTGTCCTCGAAGCGTGCTTGCACCGCGTGCTTTGCTCTCCTGAAACAGCAGCAGCTACTGCTGCTGCTGCTGCTGCTGCTGCTGCAGCTGCCACTACCCTAGTGCGGTCACGCATGCAGCGCAGCCTGAGGGCCGCCGGCGGCCGGTGTAAGAGCAGCGCGTTCATCTGGCGCTCGGCCGGTCTTTCCCGTGGTCCGATTCTTGGTGCTTGCTTTGTCAGTAGCCACGTGCCTGCCTTCTGCTTTTCATTGGGCTCACGTGCGCACTCTGGCTGGCAAAGAGCACGTGCGGAGCTCTGAATAACTTCGACCTGGCAAAATCGGCCCATAACAGTCAACCTCCTTGTCAAAACGGCTCTGCCCAGTGCAGTGCGACCGGCCGTCGGCCTGCTTGCACGGGCAGTTCGTCAGTCCGTGCGAAGCACATGCACAGCCGGCAGCTCGGCTGTGCCGGCTCGAGACCTCGTTGACTTTGTTTAGTCTCTTGACAATGAGACAATTAGATGCCTTCTCGACAATGAGACAATTAGATGCCTTCATTTCCGGCCCTCTTTTGCTGCTGTAATTTCCTTTGCAGTTGCTGTCGGAGTATCAGCAGCCGAGCTCACTTGCACGTCTAACTAGTTTGGCATCCTGTATTGTAGTGTGGCAGCCTCCAACGTTGGCAATTGCGTAGTTGGCAACTGCAAGAAGAGCGGTTCCCGAGCAAGTGCGAGAACCCAGCAGCTGTGATGAAAGTGGCTCCCCCGTGGGCTGCCCTGGGGTGTGGGGGATTGGGTGACTTGCCGAGGGTCGATGAAAATACCTTTACTGCACTGTCAATTAGTTAGCTCTGCTTGTCCTTTGTCAGATCCTTTGTTCTTTTTCCAGTCAATTTGTTAATGCAGTCGATGAAATAGCAGTATAGTGTATTCTAGCTCTACCTCTGTTGTCTCTGTTGGCTTTTGCTCTGCGTCGTATGCAGAGCATGGCCGATCACGGCAAACCTGCATGCCACCATCACTGTAGTCCTGATTTGTGTCGTAGGGCTAGACCTTGACCTTGGCCAAGACAGCCAATCAGAGGAATGCCGAAGAGTGGGTCGTGCAGCCAGCTATTTGCCTTGCCCCTCCTGTTGATCAACTGGATGTGAAGGGGTCAGCCTCTTTAGCTGCCTCGTATGATGTTCTTGCATGCCGCCCTCTTGTTTGCTTGGCCACAGCGATTTTGCGTCCCCCAACTTCGAGTGGTGCCCATACCACCATCGTCGAATAAAAAGTTGCCCCCTTCCCACCAAGGCTTGCGAAGGCCGATAGTTAGGCAGCCGGCCACTGGCCGAAACCGGCTGCTCTGCCGGCTTGCTCAAAATCCACCCTGAGCGAACCTGAGACCCAAAAGTGGTTTGGCACTAAACGTGGAGCCCTTGTCCAGAAGGCAGTCAAAAGTGCAAAGGCCAGCAGCAGTGCAAGACTTGTTGACATTGACGACATTCACGTGCACTCGAATTCAAGTACATCGATCGGCACGTGGGCATCGGTGTGATCCTAATTCGTGCCCTCTCCTGATGCACCCACTTGGCACCAAGCTTGCAATTATTATGTTCATGCTCATCCATGTTCATCATACGTGTTCGTCCATGCAGTATCTTGGGATTTGGCTCGAGCCGAGACTTTAAAGACCTATGCTGACCGGCCATTAGAAAGCAGTCTCGATCGCTCAGTCGATATAGCACTAGGCCAGTAGCGTCGAGATTGCGCAATCGTCCCCCCTCCTTCTAGGAAGGGAAATTCTGTTTCGGTGGTCAGTCCTACGGCAGACCATGTCTCATTGCCCTGTATTTTGAAACCACGAGTGTGTGTGCACACTTTTCACACGCGCACGCGCAAACATCAACAATCATTCACGGTCATGTTATGCTCTACTTTTCATTTGTGTCACAAACTTCGGCTGCTGGTATGAATACCTCAGTGTGTGTGCTCGTGGGCATTGTTCGTCTTAATTGCTGCAGCTCTGGTGTGTTAACCGGTTACCCATTGCAAGTTTAGCCTTGCCTTACCTGTGCTTCTTTTTTATGTGTTGCCAGTGACTACCGCCTGTCTACCTAGGTATGCAGATCTGCAGTTGTCTATTGTGGGGTTTGTGCTAGTCATTATGCATGGCTACTGTAGAGTGAATGCAAAAAAGGCTGCTGGAGACCCAGAACCAGCTTGGGCTCACCAGGCCTCGGACTAGCTGCTAGTTACAGAGTATGATTTGTGCATTGTCGTCATCCCGTTGCCGGGTAGCTAATCCACTGAAGCACTGTATGCAACATTGGACTGGTAATGGGCCTATTCTTGGTCAAGGTAACCCTGCTAAGCCCATATTCGTCCTTAAGGGACACAGCTGAAGAAGTGTGCATCTCCTAGCAACGATCGGTTGGCATACTACTTTGCCCCAAAGATTTAGAAAAAGGGTTAGTTGATTTGAGAGAGAGAGAGACGCTCACACACACACACACACACACACACACACACACACACACACACACACACACAGAGACAGACAGACAGAGATGGAAGGAGGGAGAGAGGGAGGGAGAAGGTGGGGAGAGACGTGGAAGTAGAGACAGGTAGTTACAGGGACAGGTACACACAGAGAGGGGAGAGAGTCTTGCCAGGGAAGTGGTGCTGCCCTCACTGCTCCTCGATCTTGAAGGTTACCGAAAAACCAAGGTCATGCTTTCGGGTGCTGACTTAGTCGTAGCACTCGTTGAGCAAAGCACGACTCAGTTCGACTGTGGCAAACAACAGTGGTCGGTGCCTCTGAGGCTGTCAGAGGCATTAGCTGAGGAGGTCGGTCACTGCCACGGTTTGCTGCATTCACACTCGTTATCTGCTGAATGTCGCGAATGCAGCAGAAGCTGCATCGTGCTGCTCTGTGATGCCACGCAAGCTAATAGATTCGTTCGTGCTGGCATTCCTCCTCAGGGTGCCCTTGCTCTTGCTCCTCTGCTTCTGCTGCTGGCAGTCTTACCTGGCTGTTTTTCTAGTCGAGTTACGATGCCAGCATTTATGGTCTAATGTCGATGTTCATATCAGCTGGACAGACATCAGCAGAAAAGATTCTAGGTGCAACTATGCCTGGTGTTGAATGTTTTAACCTTCTACAGAGATTGTATTGCAAGGCGCGATAGACTCGCTGTGCCATCTAGTTGTGCCCTTGTGAGAGGTACGGGCGTGGTTTGTGCTTCTCATCTGACTGGGCATGAGGGGCATGTTTACTGTGGTGCTACGGCTTAGCCTAAGGGTAAGTTGCTGGCACTTCACGACCCCTGGCCTTGAGTTCGAGCCCTTCTGCAATGCGTTTCTGCATGCTGCCAGCCGCGGATTGCCGCTAATCGCCCCCTCTTTGCCCAGGAGGTAGGGTGCCTGCTCTTCACGACCCCGGTCGTAGGTTCGAGTCTTACTGTGGGCGCTCCTCCTTTATTGTCCACTGCAACCGGTGGTGATAACCGTTAAGGCTCTTCTGCCGATATACAAATGAGGCTGTTAAATCAGCGAATAATAAATAAAACAGTAATAAGAATTGCTATGGATATATCTTCCAGTGACACGGTAAAAATGAAGAGCCTGACCAGAGCAGTAAGTCTTAACGACGGTCTGCCAGTCGATGAGTCATTTCAGCTGAACCTTTGCACGGCTATAGGCGTAAAATATATGGTTTGACTGTAGGTGCAGGTCTGAGTTGGTCTGGTCTGTTTGGTCCAGCAGTTAAGGTGCTCGCCCCGACCAAGGTCTGGTTGAGGTCGTGGGCTCAAGCCCCTAGGCATGTGTGAAATGCCTGAATAGGGATTAAGTTCTCTTAATGTGTTATACAAATGAATTATATTACTATATTGTTAAATTATTACTGTCGTGTATCTGCGAGTATATGCTTTCATGTAGCCAACATTAGATGCAAGGGGCCAGATTTGAAATTGCTTTTCTTGTACCGCACCAGCTGCCTGTCACCATGGTGACAAACAGATAG
>WPIO01000004.1:4257500-4267500 GCA_009760855.2 Cristatella mucedo | reverse complement strand
AGACGTGCGAAAGGAAAGAGGCACTGGCCGTTGCTAAGGCACGGTAACGCTGGCACACTGGCATCAGCGGCTCGCTCGCCGCCGGATGAACGAGGCAGTTACCTCATTCTTGAAGGCGAGGCTTTCGCGGAGACGGCCTCGACCGCAGGCAACTCTTACGGGCTAAATCTCGCTTTTACGAACGGCTTTAGGTTTCCATCGGATGCTGCGGTTATTTATTTGATCGGATTTTGGTTTTGATTCAATTTGAGCGGTTCTAATGTCGTTTCGCGTTTGCACATACGTTTGCGAGGCTCCGGCGACGGGGTTGGCGCCGCGGGCGGCGAGGGCCCGGTGAGCTTCGCGACGCGGGCTACCGCAAGTGAGCGTTCTTTCAATCTGCGAGCTGTCCATTTGCTTGCATCTGCGTTCGTGGGTTTATCTGCGTTTCTTGTCGACCATTTCTATCCTTGCTTCGGCACCCGGGGTCAGGTGCTCGCCTTCAACGACCAAGGCCGCGGGCTCGAGCCCTGCGGCACACGCTAAACGCCTAGATAGAAATTAAGTTCTTCTGGAGAGCTAGCAATACCAAGCGTCAGCGTCTCGTTGGCAAGCTGCTCTGCGGGCTAGCTCCAGCCTGGCCCCGCCCCCTGCGAAGGCCACTTGGTCTATGAGCGGCGGCTTTTTGTCGTTTAGCCTGCACTGCCAGCGCCGGCACCTGTCGTGGCCAGCAGCGACGATAGCGCCGGAAGTCTCGCGACGGCCATGGATGCGCGCGTGGACTTTCCGGCGTAGCTCGAGGAATAATCGTATAACAAGTCGTAGAATCGACTACAACGAGGCCCTTTCTGCCTAGCGTCCGCGAGATACTGGCTAGCGAACAACGCTCGCCGGCCAGTGAGGCGCTACCTTCTTAATTCGTTCGCGCTAACGCCAGCTGTCGTCGCGCATGGTTGAATTCGAAAGCGCAGATTCGAGCGGCGACGATACGATAGCAGCAGTCGCGCAAAGGGAAACAGGTCGTTAGTAGATTGCAATGTCCCGCGATTATGAGTACCTCTCAATCGAGGCATCATAATCTCAATATAATGCCTCTCAATCGAGGCTCAGCTCACGAGCTCATAATCGCAGGGCATTGCAGGATACTGCAGCGAGCGTACTATGATACGCTAAAGCGCGCTCGAAAGTATATATACTATATGCGAGCAGGTCACAGCCTGTGGACTCGGTTCGCTGAGTCGTAGTAGTTCCGTCACGGAAGACAATGCTGCGCCATCTTACCGTGCGTGAAGGACTTTCTCGGTTTAATTAATAGGGATTGCATACATATATACATATATATTGTATACGTATAAATATATTTTAAATATATATATATGTATAAATATAAATATATACATATATATCCCTTTGCAGTAAATGTAAAGCGCCTAGAGAGAGAATATATATATATATGGTCCTAATACGTGTTATAAAAACCTTAGTATTTAGTATAGGCAAGTGTGTTAGATGGTATATCTCTGAAGAAATACTATAGCACAAATCAAGAAGCGTGCTCTATTGCCGCGCTCGTAGCGGAGAATCTCCTGGTTTACCGCAGTGCCAGTCGACCTGCAAGTACAGAGCTATCGATGACACGACGCTAAATGGAACGCAACTGGAGCTGGACTGTCGGCGTTCTTTTTTATGTGGCGCTACTCGGTATCACTGCGAGTATCCATCGAGTCGGCGCTCGTTGCCACGCGAGAACGTCGCGTGGCAACGAGCGTCGACATAGGCTAGCCAGCGGCGGCGGCGGCAGCAGCCAGCGGCGCCGGTAGGCTGAGATCGCGGCGGCGGCAGCAGCCAGCGGCGCCGGTAGGCTGAGATCGCGGCGGCGGCGGCAGCAGCCAAAAAGGTCGCATCATTCATCCTCTAATGCAATATAGTGTATCTCCGTCCGTAACGCCAAGAAGCCACAAAGACTAAGTGGGTGTTACGCAGGAGAGTTTTCTATAGCGCACTCAAAGCCGAAGCGGCTTTCGGTACGCATTCGGTGGTCAACAGACTTTACCTCACGTAGCAAAGATAAAGCGAAAGGCATAGCTGAGTCAGGAGGGCAGCTGAAGTAGTGAGCAGCATAATAAGAATAATAATAATGAAACTACATTTGTTTAGCAAACTCGGAGAATGGAATCTCTTCTCGAGGCCTTTGCATACTCTGTAAAGGAAGCGTGATCCGATGGTTGAATGGAAGTAACAGCTACTGACGGCTGGAAAGAATGGGCGACAGTCGGCAGCAGGAAAGGAAGATGTCGTTGCGTAAGAATTGCGGAAGTGCAGACGAAGATGCAGTACATTAAACATTACAAAGTGAGTTCGACAGACTAGGAGAGAAGCAGAGCAAGAAGCTTCTGTCGCCAGAGTGGGAGCCTCTGCGTCCCGCGCTCGCGCCGTCCCCAGCTTGCATGTCGCCAATGTAGCGGGTGGCGGGCCCGCCGTCGGAGAGAGCTCTCGCTCTCGCTTCCATTCGGATTCGATTTTCAATCGCACTCGTCCCATAATCCTCGCCGTTGCGAAGCGTCTGCGCAATTGCGCAGAGTGCCACTCCGCCGATAAAGCCGCTCGCTGCTCGCGAAGGCGCCTCCGCCGCGCTCGATACCGCGACCAAGGCGGGCGGGCGCGCCGCCGCCGCGCGCGCTCGAGCGACCCGAGAGCGCGCGGCGGCGCGCTCGGACGGTCAGCGTCGGGCGGGGCGAGAGCGTCTCGGCGACGCGCGAGGAGCGACGGGAGTTTCCTTCGACGCGACGGCTGCAGCGACGCGATTTGTTTTCTTAAGCCGCACGCGCATTGGCAGTGCGCCCGGCCTACGTTCGTGGATCCGACTCGACGCGAACCGCCAGTAGGATCTATCGGCTGCTTAAGGAGTGCGCGTTCGCCTACCAATTTCCGCTCGCGTCCGCGTCTCAATACGACGCCGTCGCGAAGGATGCTCGCATCTGCCGTCTCTCGCGGGTTACCGCCCGTCGTTAGCTGGCGGGCGGGCGCTCGTCGTTTGCTGGCGGCGGCTACTGGTTAGCGGGTGGCCGCTCGCAGTCAGCGGACGTCGGGTTGTTGCTGGAGAAATAAATATAATTCATTCGTATGGCGCCCCAAGAGAACTCGAGCTCTATTCGGGTGCTTCGCATATGCCTCCACACAGGGCTCGAGCCCACGACCTCGGTCACACCTCGATCGGGGCGAGCACCTTAGCCGCTGGGCCAAACCAGCTCGGCGAGAAGACAACGCCTACAGGCCCTCTGCTGTGGAGAACTCGCAAGCAGCTCCCGATCGCTGGTCTGTCTGCGGTTTCGGCATGACGAGACGCTTCTGTCGGCGCGGTCATTTGGCGCGCGTTCAGATGCGCGGTTCTGAGTGCCGGGTCGCGCCGAGTCACCTTCCTCCTCGATGCGGAAGGAGCGGCAATCGGGAGCAGCTCGGAGCGGTCGCTCTGCCGTCGAGCGTGCTGGCGTGTGTGTGTGTGTGTGAGAGAGAGAGAGAGAGAGAGAGAGAGAGAGAGAGAGAGAGAGTAACGACAGAGGCGATTTGCAGGCGCGTCCTGAGGTCGCCTTGCATTACACTGGCCTGCCTGAGAGGCTTCCGGGAAGCTACGGGTGAGCCGTGATGGCACACTGGGTAAGGCGGTTGCTTTCATGACCTCGGTCCCGAGGTCGTGGGTTCGATTCCTGTGGTGGGCGATCCTTTATCGCCACTGCAAGCGGCGCGATAGCCATAAAGGCTCTTCTGTCGCTATACAAAAAGAGGCTGTTTAAGCAGCTAGGATTTATTTATTTTATTTATTCACGGAAGCCGGGTAGCTAAATATTGGAATGCAGCTGGGAAGTAAGTAAATTCTGCGAGCGATCCTTAGTCTAATTCTGACAATTCTAACGCTTGGCTTGCTACCGCAACGACGCCAGAGTAAACCTGTACGTGACGGTAGTGACGAGGAGCGGAGCTTGGAGAAGCGGAATGGGGCGATGGCGGAGCACCTCGGCGGCCACCGCCGAGGCGCTCGGCGGCCGCCGAGGTGCGCAGCCGCCCGTCTGCGCCGTCGCCCTTTCGAAGGCGCGACGTCTAACCAGCGACTGAGCAGGCGGGAATTATTCTCGCGGCGAACTCCACTGGACGATGCGAATTCCACTGGACGATTCGCAGTTCTCGCTTGGTTGCGACCTGGCGAAGGCATTTTGGGAGCACTCGGCATCTGCGAGTGAGGTACCTCGATCCTCCTCCTCTCAGCCCCTCGGTGAGGGCGCCCGACCGCGCTCAGCTACTGTGCATTGCTTATTTATTAGAGGAATTCTGCAGCCAATAGGATTCGATCGGCAGCAGCAAAGTAATGGCCCTGGCCATTCGCCAATTGGATTGCGCCCACTCGTGGTCTCGGGGGTGCTGGTAGGGTCTGCAGTAGCCCGAGCTTGCGTCTGCTCGCAGGAGCAACTGCAGACAAGCAGAAGTCTCCGGAGAACAGCGAGCCCGTTCAGGAACTTTGAGATTCACCGCGGCAGCGTGGCCGCTAGCTCTTATGTGGCTTCCAAAGATTTGCAATAAGCAGCCGTGTTGTCTGTACGGCCTTCTAATATTTGCGACCGATAGCACACCTACTAAAACTTAACAAAATGTATAGTTAGAATATATATATATATATATATATATATATATATATAGGGCAGAATAGTAAGAATATTGTGGAAATTGGCAATTACAGCGTGGCAACGTACGTCTCTCTAAAAAAAACGTCTCTCTCTCTCTCTCTCTCTCTCTCTCTCTCTCTCTCTCTCTCTCTCTCTCTCTCTCTCTCTCTGCAAAAAGCACTGTCAACGCATTGCAATTTAGACACGGCACACCGTATGCGGCGACGCCCTGTACGCCGTGCGTTCACGCTTGGACCCAAACGCGTTCATCCGTTTTCATTAAGTCATGGTGCGAGTCTCATCTCGCCGTGCTTCTCTCGCTGTGCTCGGCTCGTCACGTGCTTGGCTCGTCACGTGCTTGGCTCGTCACGTGCTCGTCTCCTCTTCTGCATCGTGGTGCTCGTCTCCTCTGCTGCTCGCCGGCTCTTTTACCGAGCCGGCTGAATGCGGATTCGGAGAATGCGAGCTGCTATTGACCGACGAACTGCGACGACTCGCGTGAGTCGCCCCGGTTCGTCGGTGTGGCTTCGCGAACTCCTTACGCCGTCGTCGGTGGCTTCGCAGATTGTTGCTAAGCAGCTGGTTGAACATATTTAAAAGAATGAAATGTCAGAAACATTTCAGATAGGGTTCAAGAAGCAGCACTCCACTGAAACTGCTCTCCTCCGTGTAAGCAATGACATATTCTACGTGGCAACGACGACGGGAATGTCACTTCCCTAGCTCTGCTAGATCTGTCAGCTGCCTTCGACACCATTGATCGCGATGTTCTATTTGAACGATTGAGACAACGATCGGTCTGGCAGATGAGGCAATGGCCTGGTTTAAATCGTACTTGTCTGCTCGTGTTCAATCCGTGTCGTGTGGGGTTTATTTCCCCCACACGAGAAGGGTCACCTGTGGAGTCCCTCAAGGGTCTGTACTCGGTCCCTTGCTGTTCTCCATTTATACACAACCTCTGGGAAAAGTGATTAATTAAGTGATTAATTAATTGATTAAGGCACATGAAATAGGATATCACTTCTATGCTGACGATACTCAGTTGTATTTGTCATTCAAACCGTCGGAATCTGCTGCAGCAACTGAGAAACTGAATGCTTGCCTTGCTGATATTCGATCCTGGATGTCGGAAAACTTCCTGAAATTAAATGATGACAAAACCGAACTGCTGCTCATAGGACAACCTAAGTGTGTGGCTGGATTAAAAGGCTTTGCTTTGCTTGGCTCTTTGCTTTGGAGCTTTGCTCTTCTAATAGGTGAAGCTATTGTGCGACCTTCATCACGTGCGCGAAATTTAGTTGTCGTGTTCGACAGCTGCCTCAATTTCTAAAGCTTCATTCAGAAGACTGCCTCTACAGCTAGCCATCACATCCGATCCCTATCCAAGATTAGGAGCTGTCTCCCACATTGGCTTGTAAAAAATTTAACTAGCTCTTTAGTTTTGTCTCAGCTTGATTATTGCAATTCCCTTTTGGCTGGGCTGCCAAAGAAAGCTATTATGCCACTACAGCGGACTATGAAAATGGCTGCAAGGCTGGTCTTCAAGTCCCAGCGGTTTGAGCACGTATCTCCTTTGCTGAAAGAGCTAGGATGGTTGTCGGTTGAGCAAAGGATACAGAGCAAAGTTCTTACGCTGACCCACAAGGCCCGCCACGGCTTGGCTCCTTCGTACCTAGCTGAACTGCTGCATCAGTTTCAGCCTGTTCGTGCCCTCAGGTCCTGTGTGGACAATAGATTAGCTGTTCCATTCCTCCGCTTAAAGACCGTTGGCGACAGAAGCCTTAGCTCTGCAGGTCCTAGACTGTGGAACTCGCTGCGCCAATTCTTACGCAACGACAACTACTCCCCTACTGCCGACTATGGCTCATCCTTTTCAGCGGTCCTGAGCTGCTACTTCCACGCTACTCACTAGCTCAACTGCTCTGCTGACTCTGCTATGCTTCCCACTTTCTCTTTGTTGCGTGAGATGAAATCTGTTGGCTACCGAATGCGTACAGAAAGCCGCTAAGGCTGTGAGTTCGCTATACAAAATATTCTCCTGCGTAACACCCACATAGTCTTTATGGCTTCGTGGAGTTACAGGCGGAGATACATTACATTCGCAGATAACCGGCCGCGAACTCGTGATTGAGCACTAGCGTCTGCTTGGCATGCACGCGTCGGTGCGGTGCGCGATCGCTGCGCTCTCTTCAGCGTCCGCTCGGTGTCGTGGAGACTAAAATCGAGTGGAACGGCGAGTACGGTAAGATGGACGGGAGGCGCGATGCGAGGACAGCAGCACGGTCGATCTCAAGATCGAGGGTGGCTGCCTGGCTGAGCTTTGACGTCGGCCGGTCGAACGGGAGAGCGCTCGGACGGCACTGGCTCGCACGACTGCGGCGCGGTTACATTAGCCCGATGTAATACTCGACGAGGCGCGTCGAATTTCGAACGACCCCAACGGTAATTGATTTCTCCGCCAATGAAAATGAGCCGCGCTTATTTGCACGTCAAGCTTAGCGCAGCGACGGCGGTGCGAGTCCGGCGAGGCAGCCTTGCGAGGAGACACGCTCACCGATCCGCTCTCAGACCTCGCGTTCGCGAGCCACACTCCAAGAGCGGCTCTCTCTCTCTCTCTCTCTCTCTCTCTCTCTCTCTCTCTCTCTCTCTCTCTCTCTCTCTCTCTCTCTCTCTCTCTCTCTCTCTGCTGCCCTCGGGGCCACGAGCTCTCGGTGGCGCGGAGGCGATGGCGCTGTTCAAAGCATCGGTTAACGGTCGCAGCCTGCAACTGGATGCACTGACGGCGGGGCGGGGAGCGTCGTAATGTAATGTATCTCCGTCTGTAACTCTACAAAGTCATAAAGACCACGTGGGTGTTACGCAGGAGAGCTTTGTATAGCGCACTGACAGCCTAAGCGGCTTTCGGTACGCATTCGGTAGCCAGCGGACTTTGTCTCACGCAACAAAGAGAAAGTGGGAAGCACAGCAGAGTCAGCAGGGCAGTTGAGGTAGTGAGTAGCATGGAAGTAGCAGCTCAGAACCGCTGAAAAGGATGAGCCATAGTCTGCAGTAGTAGAGTAGTTGTCGTTGCGTAAGAAAGTAGAGTAGTTGTCGTGCTCCGTGCAAGGCAGCAGCACATCGTGCGTGCGTGCGCTGTCGCGCGGCACCGACGCCAGCACTTGCCCCTCCCCTCGGCTCACCTACCTACCCCACCCCCGCTGACAACTCATCCTGTTGGCCTCTCTAACCGACCGCCGTGACTCAGCGGCTTCTATGCAGGAGTGCAGACGAGATCGAACCTCTCGACAAGAGAGCACTCGCTGCACGTTTTGCGAATAGCGCGTCCGTAGCCAACGTACGCTGCAATGGAAGCGGGCAAAAAGCGCGCTCACTCGGGCTAGCCTCTACCAGGCGCGCCGATTTATTATGCCGCTGCCGACAGGCTACGAGCTCCGAAAGGTAGCTCGTCGCCCGTCGTCGTACTCATACGTCATACTCAGTCATACGCCATACTCATACGTCGTACTCAGATGCGCGCGACGAATGCTCGAAGAAACCATTCTGAATGCTGACGGCGCGACCGAGCATAGATATTACGAGTAGATGCACCTGCACCCGTCCGCGATACTCCACTCCCACGCGGCACCCAGCGCATTCTTAGGGCTCGCAGCGCATTAATGAGCTCCGCGCGAGTAAGCGGCTGTCGCATTCTCCGCCTGGCGGCAGGTGGGCCTGACTTTGCAGCGCGCCCGGCAATGACCGAGAGATTCCATTCCATTTCTTAATTTAATGCCAGGCCGCCACCGCAGCTCGAAGGGCGCGCCAAAATAGCTAGCTTGCTTATGTTACTGCCTAATCTAGGAATGCCCTATTATTAAGGAGGCGGTAATATATGTCGCCATGCACGTTCCCCATTCTGATGCAGGAAAAAAATTAGCGAGGCGCATCGCGCGGACCCGGGGGCCGCAGAGCTACGCCAATAGCGTGGGCACTCGGGGCCTAGCTGAGGCGAGTATAGTTAGCAACACCAGCACTTGGCATAGAGAGAGAGAGAGAGAGAGAAAGAGAGAGAGAGAGAGAGAGAGAGAGAGAGAGAGAGAGAGAGAGAGAGAGAGAGAGAGAGAGAGAGAGAGAGAGAGAGAGAGAGAGAGAGAGAGAGAGAGAGAGGAGAGAGTGACAGAAGAGAGAGAGAGAGAGAGAGAGAGAGAGAGAGAGAGAGAGAGAGAGAGAGACGAGAGAGAAAGAGAGAGAGAGAGAGAGAGAGAGAGAGAGAGAGAGAGAGAGAGAGAGAGAGAAAATACGTACACACACACACACACACACACACACACACACACACACACACACACACACACACACACACATATATATATATACACGGCAGTGGTGAGGCCCTTCGTGGTCGAGACCCTGGGTAGCTGGTAGCCAGATAATGAAGCCTGCCTAGCAGACCTCGGCACGAGCAGAATGGACGGCATTGCGGCGGCTGTGCGTCTCGGGCGCCGCCCGCCTGTTCCTGAACCGGGAGTCGCGAGTAACCTCCCCCCCTCCGGCCCCGGCAGGGCAGGGCTCCGCCGGCTAAGGTGCCATAATTTATTCTAATATTTTAATATATATGCTATTCTATATATATATATATATATATATATATAGAGAGAGAGAGATATAGAGATAGAGAGATCGAAAGATAGAAATCTATTGAGAGAGAATGGACAGAGTGAGGGGGAGAGGGAGAGGAGAGGGGGGAGAGAGAGTCTCTCGCTCAGCCGCACTCGGGGCACAGGAAGCGCTCTCTCTACAGCTGCACGCTTTGTTTCTATTTGCAGTCGCGTCGCTCGTCGCCAGCGTGCTCACCATGTGCTCGCTCGCCGCCGATCGGTTCATCGGCGTGGTGAGGGACGCCTTTCACGGCCGCACTGCACTTCGCGCCAAGAGCGCGCTCACCCTGCTCGCCATCTGGACGTGCGCCATCGTCACGGCCGTGCCGCTGCTCGGTAAGCGTGCAGAGCGAAGCCCGCCACCGCCGCAGCCGCTCGCGCCGGCTGCGGCAGAGCGCATGGACGGCTGCGGCGGCGGCTTGCGGCTCCTCGGACTCGGCAGCGGCGCCTGAGGCGGCGGCTCTCGAAATCTGCCGCGAGAGTCGCCGCGCGGCGGCAGGCGTCGGCACACACCTGGTGAGCTGCTGTCGCGAGGCCCGAGAGCCGCCCGCTTTTCGCCCAGTGCGCCAGGCCGCATCGGCCAAAGCCGCCAGCTGGCGCTCCGAGATGCGGATTCGTTCCGAGATGCGGAGCGCGATCGAGCGAAGGAGCCAGCGCCGCCGCCTCGATTCTCTGCACGGCGGCCGCCCGTTTTCTGCGGCAGCGCCGCCGCGGAGCGCCGCAGCGCAG